>APFE030579714.1:738-46276 GCA_000404065.3 Pinus taeda
CGACAAGGGGAATGGCAAAGGGAAGCAAATCATTGATGCGGATCCCAGCGCCACTGTTGCCACTGCCAAAATCCAGAATAATGAGCCCGAAGAGCCAGAGGGGGGGGATCGTCTTTTCCACTCACAGATGTGGGTGAAGGGTTTGCCGCTGCAATTCATTGTCGATAGTGGCAGCCAAAAGAACCTAATTTCAGCAGAGGTCGTGAAGCGGTTGGGCCTACCGACTACACCACACCCACATCCATACAGTATCGGGTGGCTTCATGAAGGACGAGATCTCAAAGTTCGCCAACAGTGCTGCCTTTCCTACAACATCAAGCCATTCATATACGAGGTATTCTGTGATGTTACACCTTTGGATGTTTGTGATGTATTATTAGGCCAACCATACTTGTGGAGGCGACATGCTGTGTATGAGTCAAGGTCTCGTGCTGTCATTATTTCTTTGAATAATTCATTATACAGGATACCATAGGTAGGCCCACCTACCACCACATCTTTGATCACTGCTAAGAAAGGCAGCAAGCTCATATCACAGACCAGGAAATTCATCTGTATGGTTCACTCCCAAAGTAAGGGGAAGATCGTTGCTACATCCATACCCCCCGCAAAGGGTTCCTCCACGCAGCAGCAGGTAAAGGGATACGGTCATGATAGAACATAGGAACAAATTCTCCTCATGCACAGGGGTACCACACAAGTTTCAGGTGGGCAACAAAGTCTGGTTGCATCGATAGAAAGAACGCCTTACCAGAACCCATCAGAAGCTCAGACCACTCCGACATGGTCCTTACAGCAGCACCAAGGCTACGGGCAATAATGCTTTGGAGCACATCATTCCTCCATTCCTTCGCTTGCACCAACTATTCAATGTGGATCGTCGTCGACCATGCTTCCCACCATTACTGAACACATCAGAGATTGCAGGACAAGTTCAGCAGATGGAGGAACTCAACGCAATGGGGACCATTGCTACCTAAGGGGGGAGGAATGATCCAGGTGGATGTTGATGGCCACCCACCTATCCCATTTCGACCCCCGCAATTGTCTCTTTCATCATTTCCAGTTTCCTTAATTGTAGCACAACTTACTATTTTTAGCAGTTTTTTCGGGTCCTGAACTTCCGGAGCCGTTTTGAGGCCCTAAACAACGTTTTTTGAGAAATCTTGGGGCAACATGGGTCATGGACCGATGTTTCCCGTTCCAACAATGGTAGTTCTCGGATAGATCTTTCTAACGAGCTATCATACGCGTCAAACGGAGATCGTATGCCAAAGTTACGACCCCGGAAATTGATGTACCAATTTAGCCAAAACGGGGCCCACAATTTGGCGTTTCATCTTCTAGGGTTAGGTTTTGGAATGTGAAGGGTTTTCCATTGTTTCTCAACAATAAATAGGCCTTCGAGCCTCATTGTAACACAATTCAGAACAGTTCAGAGGCATGTAGCCACACATCTCTTCTCAGAGATAAGCTACCATCGCCCTAGCTGGTTTATTTCCATTTCTGGTTGTAAGCATATTTCGGTATTTCCATTAATGAAATGAAGAATTATTTCCGCTGCATCTTTGTGTATATGGTTATCTTTGTATTTTATTGCGTTCCTATTTAAATCCGGATCAACCATCTCGTTAGACATGGTTTCAAAACTTTTTGCAATCCTTCTAAATCGAATGGATCTTTCGATTGTTTTTCTTGGGATCTTCCCTGAAGGTAACCTTCTTGGATTTTCGTTCTTCTATTGCATTTTTCTTTTCTAGGGCTATAATACATTTCTCTACTGCTATTGCTTCTTTCATATTTTCGGCTAAAGTTGTTTTGTTATTCCTATCAACGAGGATTGCTATGTTTGATGGTAAAGCAGTGATGTACCATTCACTTCGCACTTCTTCGCTAGGCTTGGAAGCAATAGGAATTTTGTTTAACAATTTATTAAAACGTGAATTAAAATCTTTGATAGGTTCTTTTGACTCAGCCCTAATGTTAGACAGGTCGTTGATCAATGTCGTCATAGACCTATAATCACCAAAATTAGTGAGGAATTATTCTTGGAAGATATCCCAACTAGTGATAGATCCAGACGATAATGAAAAATACCATGATCTAGCTACTCCTTGCAGAGCATAAGGAAAAAGTCGGACGACAGCGTCTTCGTTGGTAACTCCATTGAGATTTATGGATAGCATAAAGTTATTTATATGTTCCTCCACTAGAATGCCTCCTTCATGATTAAACTTACGAAGCCATTTTTCAGGATGGGTCGGTATCTGACTCAAGGGCGCAGGCATTAAACCTGCCCCTGGGTTATTCCATGGAGATTGGGCCATCGCTGACCTACTAACAGAGGAAAGTGCAGAAGATGATCCCTGTGATTGGGAAGGTGAGGATATTATGACTCTAGATGATTGAGAAGGAGATGTGGAAGTACCAATGGACTGGTGGACAATGATTTGAAGTGGAGGAGTGGATGGTTGACTTCGCAGTGGAGAGGTTGAGATCGATGATGATGATGAAAGAGCCTCACTATCGGACCCATTAGGTGAATTCCTTGCTCTCTTCCTTGTAGGTAGAGGTAAATCAGTTGGCTGAACACCAAACATTTTTCTCTTTAATCTGGTAAGAGGATGAGCAGGGTTATATTGCGAAGTCACGCTGCCTTGAGATTTATCAGATCTTTGAGGAGATATAGAAAATTGCTGAAGTTTGTGAATCAAAGATTCAACTTCAGGAGGTTCAATAGTAGATTGTTCTGAAATGTTAGGGTTTGTGGCAACGGTTGTTGTTCTTTCGACTTCTAGCTCTAGATTTAAAGATTCTAAATGCAATGGAGAAGTCGGGGGAGATGATGAGGGTGATTTACTCTCATAATAGTATTTAGATTTAGAATTATTTTCCATTCATAGTTAAAGACCCTACTTCTAGCACCAAATATGTTAAGGCCCCGAAAATTGGGTCTACAACAAGGGGGATACCCACTCGGTCCGGACCTTGGTTAGTAGCTCCATTTTTGTTTGGTATAGTGGGTGCGACTAGGGATATGGGACCAATTTCCCAATTTATGTGTGTGTGTTGAGAATTGATATTTCTTTTCTAAAAGTTCCCAAGTGAAATGCTCTAATTATAACTCTAATCTAATGACGTGCAATTGTATTCTAATAAACAAAAATATCTAATTCTATACTAACTCAGGGTGTAATATTTTTGTTATGTGATCTAAAATGATTTCAAATAACAATCGGTAATAAAGATAATTCAACTGTTATGAGAAAGGAATTCAATAGAGATAAACCACTTCATATAAGAAGTTAGACGAAATAGTTATGAAAACAATATCGCATAATAAGCTACTCATACATTAAGCATAAATAAATAGCTATCACAGTAAAAATGTTCCAAATGATAACTCAGGCATTCACGCATCAATATGTAAACAACTAAACATGAATATGACTCTAACACAAAGGTAGAAATAATTAAGAGATAGAAGTACCATTTATAACTAGTTCTACTCATGAGCTTCAAGTGATAATGATTTATCTCTTCTTAATCCAACATCCACCAAGAGCACAAAAGTGCAACACCAGTAGCAGATATTAAATGCAGATATCAATAAATCTTGTTCATTCATTCATCAAAACCTCCTTGAAGGGTGAAAAAGTGCATGTTCTGAGGACAAGTTTTTGACAAATTTCAGGACCCTTCTCTAAATGCATGACAAGGGTTTAAATACTACTAACTAAATCTAAAAATAACTTATTACAAAAATGTAGGATATGGTTTAAATGACTGTCCTTTTTTTAGGAAAAAATAAAGCAAAATTAATACTAACATTGGATCTAAAACTAACAACTAACTATTTTTGTATCTGCTTCTTGAAATCATAAGCATTCAACATTTGCTTGAGAAGAGTTGGCTGGCTGACTTCAGACTTTAGTTGTCCTGCGAAAATGGAATTAGCAAGAGCTGGTGCCATCTTCTCGAAAGAATTGATGATGCATTTGAGAGTCATACACTAGCTATGTGGTTTTACAGAACTTAACTGACTTGTAACTGTATTAAAATCATTTAAATGGTCTACAACAGATCCACCTTCCGACATCTTCATATTAAATAACCGTTTCATAAGAAATACCTTGTTTAAGGCCGAGGGTTTTTCATATAGTTTTGTCAATGCATGAATCAAACCCTTCGTCGTTGTTTCCTTCAAAATGTTGAAGGTATCCGATGATGTAAGACACAATCGTACTGTTTTGAGTGCCTTTCTATCGAGAATGTTCCATTCTGCATCTCTCAGAGCCATCTTCCTTGCTTTTCCACTCAATGGTAGGTATTGATCTTTCTGATACAGATAATCTTCCATCTGCATATTCCATAGTGAGAAGTTTTGGCCGTTAAATTTCTCGACCCCGAACTTACAATCTTCTTCCATTTCTCCCACTCGAATGAGGAACCCTTCTTTCCTGCGAGTTTATCAGCCAAATAAACTTGTCTTTGAAACCAATTATTAGAAAAATATTATATATGACAGAGAAATGCAAGGCATATAATATGTGAAAAAACACAAACAAATAAATCCAGAGAGACACAAATATACGTGTTTCACCCAGTTTGGGCTACGTCCACCTCGAACAGCCAGTCCTTCCTTTCTATTATCCAACAAAATGAGGAGACACAACCTACAACAGATCTGCTGTAATATCCTCTATTTTTTCTCACAGTCTCAACTACCCATTTCTCACTCTAATAATACACACATATATCATATCCTCAATACAATACCCTCATATAAAGAGAGGGCTTGCCTTCTAGGGAAAAAAAGAACCCTAAACTAAAAACAAATTCTACTGTCAGATCATCTGCCTAATGAACGACCCAGATTGACTAGAAATTACTATACTTTTACAAGGCAATTTTACATATGTTTTTAGCTTCAGGGACGCTGCCCCTGAAATCCTTGACAGGGGACCATTGGCCCATAGGCCCCCCCGCTAGGGAACTGCTGGCCCTCGCACCCCCCTTACGTGGAGGGTTGTATAATCTTCTTGGGTATACATCTAGCTGAAACAAAGATGTAGGTTTTAACCCGTACAAAAATTACCTGCATACAAATTTTAAAGCACATAAAATAAATAATGTGAGAGTAGAACACATAAAACACATATACATAGATATTTTCCCCTGGATCTCAAAACCAGGACTACCAGCTTGATTTTTCATTGTGTTCCTTTCAATTTTATAATACATATTTATACATGACGCAACATCCATTACAATGGACCAAAAACTATTGTGTCCAATACCATGGACTGAAAACCATCGCGTCCAATACCATGGACTGAAAACCATCGCATCCAAAAAACATTTGCAAAAATCATGCAAAGAACCATAGGTGGGTCCGCCTAACCTAACATAGGGTCCAAAACCAAAATTTTCCAGGGTGCTACACGAGAACCCATAAAGTGGGGTGAGAGGTGCCCCTTAAACCCCCTTTTAACTACGTGGAAAGAATATAACACAGACCAACAAAAGACCTCTACATTAGGATGATAATCATGCTCCACACCCAACATATTTTCCACTAAAATATACCATGTAATTTTCTAGGTTAAATATATGCTCCATGCACTATGGTTTTGATTTTTTGGGGGCTCACATATCCTTTTCCCTCTATTTCAAATGTTATTGTATATATATTCAAAGGTTAAAAAAAACCTGAAACACTATCGGTGTGCCCTTTGCACCTTATGGTGAAAATGGTAGTATAATTATAAATGGATTTTGGAGAGTGTATAAATTTAACAAAGATTTTGTACTTTGGTAACAAATGTAAGAGTTTGGCCATTCCCCTGATGTGAATACATACACGACTATGATTCATAGTCTAGCTAAGTCTTATAATTTAACATAAGCCTATCATTTATTTGAGAATTTAAAAGCGAGAGGTCATAAGCCTAATCTGCATGTTATAATGACCTTATAACTTAGCTGAGAAATGAAAACAAAGTAATCAAAGCGTTCAAGGTTTTTAAACAAACACAATTGAAAGGTTGTAAAATACGTTTTCAACGGTGTAGTATGATTGATTTTTTTTTTATCATGTAAGAGTAGGACCTTCTATTAATCTAGCCAATGATACATAATTTACATGTCACCACCCCAGCTCTAAGAATCAGGCGGCTGGTTAGGGAAACTAGGAATTACAAACGAGCACTCTTGGACAAAAGAGAGTAGAAAATAGAATACAAATTTGTCAAAATGGCCTACCAACAACCATCAATGTTTTAATGTAAAAACTGTAGTAAGCATGAAGTACTGCCGGCCGATCAAGTCAAATGGGCCCCGCCCAAAAAACTGTCAAGCGCGGACCCGAAGAAAGCATTAGGCCAGCTATAAAACTTAATTTGGTTCCATATCGCTGAACGAACTTGCATGATCAATCCAAACCGTTGATCCCCCAACATGAATCCAACGGTCTATGCGGATATCAAGTGGATAAAAAGCGTTGAGAATAACCACCCAATGAGGCCAGTTTTTCTCTCACTTGATGAAGCAACATGTCACCCTTGGAATGGAATCGGAGCCTTGTCCTGAAAAACCACAACCCGTAAAAATCCCACCCAAAAAACTGCCGACGCCAATCAAACATGCACGATCAATCTACACCGTTGATCCCTTTACACAGATCCAACGGTCTACGTAGATATCAAGTAAACAAAAAGCTCGAAGAATAACTACCCAATGAGGGTGACATTCTCTCACCTAACACTGCCATGTGTCGCATGCTAAAAGGGATCGGAGCCTTAACTCAAAAAACCACAAATCGGATATACTCCATCCGATAAACCGCTGAATAGTATTAGCAAAGGATTCAACATTGATAGACCCTCACGTTCATGTGCCCCGTGCTGGCCATTAATCAGGTGCAACAGATGAAACTTGTGCCCTCCTCCTGAAATCTTTATCTCTTGAACTATGTCTCTCCAACCTGTTAGTCCATAGCTCCATATCTTTGTCCACCTGACAGAGACATTCCTCCATCAATTTTCCTATGGGAAGCAACTTCCAAATAAATCTCGAATCCTTGTTCCTATTGGATACACCTTCATTCACCAAACAGTGTGCTAACATGTTAGATTTCCTATTCACATGAACAAAGCGAATGGTTTTTAAGGTTTGCAGGTGGGATTGGATCCGATGAAAGATATACAGAAGCCTCCAATTCTTCAAAACTTTTTCTAGCAAAGAACCATTGCAAATTTTCTTAGCCGCTCAGATAATTAATTCTGAATCAGCTTGGATGATAATATTATGAGAATTTGAGTCCAACAGGATTTCTAGGCACTATTCTACTGCCATAAGTTCCACCATATTGTTAGTGGCTTTTCCCAAATGTCCATGGAAGATCTTCTTTATCTGACCCTGTTCATTTCTTATAGCCCCTCCAAAGCCAGCTAATCCTGGGTTGCCCTTGGAAGCGCCATCAATGTTAACCGTTAAGAAGCCATGAGGAGGAGGCTTCCAAATTATACTAACTACATTTAGTTGTCATATTCCCTTGGTCAGGCCTTGAGGGATTATGGACTGAAGACCCAACTGAAGTATGATGCTTTCCTCTTAGCATTGAGGAGGTTCCTTGGGAAGTGTTCTCACCAAACTTCCTACTATATATTTGAGCTGCTTTAAAATTTGATCATTTATGTGGTGTGGCGTGCTTGCCTTGTTTTTGAAGATTCTATTGTTGCGCTCTTTCCAAACATTCCAGATAACAAATCCTGGAACTAGAGTCCAGGCTTTATTGATGATTTCATTCCTTGAGAAATTCTTCCTCTAGTTCCTCAAAGTGTTGGAAATGTTGAGATTGTCCTGATCTGTATGTCTAAAAATTGAAGCCACCCAATCCCACACATGGGATGTGAAAGGACAAAGGTTGAGAAGGTGCTCCATCGTCTCCTCCTATAGGTCGCAAAGATAGCATTTGGAGGGACCTATAAGGCCATTTTTTAGGAGATTCTCCCAAGTTAGGATTTTCCTTTGATGCACAAGCTAGATGAAAAGCTTTATTTTCATCCAGTGAGGGTTTTGCTATAGATTTTTCCATACTTGATTTGGATTTAAGTAGTTAAATCCTGATATTTCTAGTTTAACTTCCTTGAGTTTGAAGTCACCTTCATTGTTGTTTCCCCACCTTAATTGGTCAGGTAAGGAGGAAACCATAATCCTTCTATTTTGAATTTCATGGGACGGAGCATCTGCCTGAGCTATCATGGGACTCTCATTACTGTGGCCTAGATCGTTCCACTTCCTCCATTTTCCATCATTTCTTTCCTAGTCCTAGAAGTCTTTGACCATGAGTAAGCCTTTGTTGTCTGTGTCACTTTTGAGATCTATTAATTCCTCTTTATAAAGGTTTGGTTCCTGTTTCCAGTTATCCTCCCAGAAACAAGCAAGGTTCCCTGCTCAAATTTCCCAGAAGTTGTGTTGCTAAAAAATACTTTTATTTTCCCACGCAAGGATCCAAATCTGAGGGCCCTTGATTTACCCTGACATTCTAATGTGATCCTTCTCCTGCCAATGCCTGACATATTTTTTTTTCCACAGCTTAGCCCATGGAGCTGTCGGCTCCTTCAACCATCTCCACCAAAGTTTGGCCCCTGAGACTTTACTTAGAGTATCAAGGTCATGAAGCCCCAAACCACCATGGGTTTTGGGCTTACATGTCTTGTCCCAAGCCACTACGACCCACTTCTTTCTTTCCTCTCCTCTGCACCACAGAAAATCTCTCTGTATGTTCATGATTTGGTGTTTAATGCCTTCGGGAGTAGGAAGGGCTAAGAACATGGAAACAAGAATTGCCTATAAGACAACCTATGCGAGCACAAGGCATCCTGCCAAATTCAGAGTCTTGTATGTCCACTTTTTGACCTTGTCCTGCAATTTATTTCTTAATGACTCCCACACTGTCTTGCTTAGAGGTTTATCAGTGAGAGGAATACCTAGGTACTTTGAAGGAAGAAGTTCCCTTTGAAACTGAAGAATTGGTTATATTCCTTTGGATAGCAATGTCAGTATTAAAGAAGAAAACCTTGATTTGAGGAGGCTTACCTCAGTGCCTATGGCAATAGAAAATTTGTTTAATATGTGTTTGATTGCTTGGGCTTATCTGACTGTGGGAATGCCCTGTATAATTGTGTCATCCACAAATTTTTTATGAGTGTTTGCTGCTCCATCCAAGGTGAGTATGATTCCCTGTATCTAACCTTCAACATTTTCCATTTTGATTTCTCTACCAAGCCGTTCCATCGTGAGGATGAAGAGGAAAGGAGAGATCGTATCTCCTTGTCTGAGACCTCTAGAAGGTGTGAAGGCTCTTGATGGAGCACCATTAAGCAAGATTCAAAAACTAGTCATGGTTACGAGTGCCATGACCCATCCTATCCAATTTTGGTCGAAGCCAAATCCTTTAAGAATTTCCCTGACATAGGACCAACTCAACTTATCATAAGCTTTTGCAAGGTCTAGTTGACTGATCATGCGAGCTTGTTTGTTGCTTTTAAGAGAGTGTATTACCTCATGAGCTTGAATGATGTTTCTAAGGATTTGTCTTCCTTGCATATAGCCGATTTTCTCCTTCGAGATAAGAGATGGTAGAAGGGGCTTGATTCTATTGGCCATCACCTTGGAGATAATTTTTTACACAACATTACATAAGGTTATGGGTCTGAAACCCTCCGGAGTCATGGAATTTTCCTATTTTGGGATCAAAGCTATGAAGGAAGCATTAAGATCCCTCATAATTTTCTCAGATTTTCTTGAGTCTTCCACAACTTCAAGTATATCTTGTTTAATAGTTTCCCAACAGGCTTTAAAGAAATCTACATTGAAACCATTCGGACCTGGGGTTTTTCCATTTTTCATCTCATTGATCACTTCACTGACCTCCTCTTCTGACACTGGCCTGTTAAGATTATGGTTTTCCTCTCTAGTGACCAATTGAGGTATATACTGAGTGAAAAGGTTGATGAACCTGGATCTATCCTTTGGAGGCTCCTCTACTATTCTGAGGAAATGTTGTACAAGGATTGATTCCATATCATTGTGAGCGATAAGCTCTATCCCTTGAGGGTCTTTTAGCTTTGTGATTTTGTTATGAGCCGAGTGAGCTATGGTGGATTTGTGAAAGAATTTTTCATTTCTTTCTCCCTCTCTGATCCACTGTATTCTTGATTTTTATCCCCATAAAATTTCCTCTTGCAAGCATCGTTCTTCCCATTCTCTTTGTAAAGAGTCTGTGAGCTTTTGCCTCTCCTCGGTAAAGCCCTCAGTGATACTGGTCTAATTGATCTCCTAGAGTTTCAGCTCAGCCTCTCTTTGGGCTTGGAAGCTATCACCAAATTCATTTTTGTTCCACTCTTTTAGTTGAGACTTAATGTGTTTGAGTTTCTACTGGAGCATGAACATTCTAGTGCCTTGAATGTTCAAATCCTCTTTCCACCATTTTTCAATGTTACTAGTGAATTTAGGGTGGGAGAGCTAGGCATTTTCAAACTTGAAAGGTCTATTTCTTGGTGTACCCACAAAGGTAGCCTCCAGCTGAACTAGCCAATGATCTAAACCTCCAAAGGGCAGAATGGAAGATGTCATGGCAGGGCCTATCAGAATGAGGTCCTCTGAAATAATACATCTGTCAAGTTTGGAGGGAACATGGGAAGCCCTTCCCCTCTTGTTGTTCCAGGTGAAGATTCCATTTAAAGTTTCTGTGTCCACTAGCCTCATGTTGATTATGAAGTTCTGGAAGGCCATGGACTCTCTTCCTAATTGTCTAATACCACTTTTCTTCTTTGAAAGAGATTTTATCATATTGAAATCCCCTACAATGATTCAGGGCTTAATTGGTTGTCTTGCTCTATAATCCTCAAGGGAGATCAGAAATTGGATTTTATCTACTTGCTTTTGAGGTCCATAAACATTTGTGATCATATATGTTACCTTATCACCTACAGGTTGACATATCATAGAAAGATAGTTCCCGAATGCTTCAGCACAGGATAATAAATTTCTGAGGATCCCACAGTGTGAGAATCCCCCCCGCTGAGTTGTCTGCTTTAACCTATATATACTCATACTTGATTAGCCACTTACTATGAATTTCTCTAATCACATCCATTAAGCATTTTATCTCTTGAATGAAAATCATATCAGGTTTTTCTTCTCTAACTCTATTGCTGAGATTGTTTTATTTCCTTCTGTTACCTAGGCCTCTACTATTCTAGGTTGTGAGCTTCATTAAGAAAGGTTAGTAAAATAATAACTTGTAAGATCTTTCATCTTACCTAATTTAATCAATAATTTTCCACATTCGTTCAACAGCTCACTCTGCTTTTTCCTTCCTCTTTTCCTACCTGAGTTCTTTGGAGATTGTGCCTATATATTCTCCATCACTTTGACCCCACTATGTTCTTGGTTATCATGACTTATTTTGATTCCAGCTCCCTCCTATTGTGATCTCCATATAAAGAGTTGTTGTACTCTGCCACAGTCCTCTTTTTGCAAAGATTCCACTCTTGTGGTCATCCCTTGTTCCAAAAAAATTTCTAGGTCTAGATTTTCCCTGTCTAGAATTTCTTGTAGTTCATGATCCTCCATACCCATTTCACTTGGAGTCATATCTAGATCTCTGCTTATTTCCATACAACTTGGTAGATCCTCCTTTTGCTAGTGATACCTTCCATGTCATCTTCCTTTTCCTTCTCATTTATTATTTTCTCCTTGTCCTAGACTGTTTCCTTGATCCCTTCTTCTTCCTCTAAGATCTAGAACTGATTATGCCTTGAATATTTGTTTTCATTCATCCTTTTTTGTGTACATTTCCCACACATGCCTTTGATCCCAACCTTGGTGAAACCCCCATGATTTTTATCCATAGTAGTTTTCATATTACCTTCCATATTATTTTTTGGGAAATCTCTCATTAAATGCTCGTGCTCATGGGATTTGCGGCACCCGAATGGCTCCCAAGTCCATCTCCACACATATTTGGGTGAAGGATGTGTATTTTCCTTTCAGAGTTTCCTCTGAGATCTTTAGAAAGTGTCCTAGCTTGTTGCCTATTGTTTTCAGAGGTTCTGGTAGCCAATAATCTAGAGGAAGGGAGTATAATCTAATCCATATTGGTACTGATGTGAAAGTTTCATGTTCCAGGACAAAGTTCATCATCCATGGTTGCATGTAGAGTCCAGCAGCAGCATAGAAATATGGTCCTCCTTCGAATACTCTGTCCTTATCCTCCAGGCTTGCAAACACCACTGTGAAAAATCCCTTAGATCCCAGATGAAGGTGTATATCCCCCTTTAGCTTCCAATGACTTCCTATCTAGATGTGTAGTGCCCTCTTCATCGGCCATAACCCCATAAATTTTCATATGATTGCATATTTGGTCATATGATCTCTATGCACTTGAAGTGCTGGATCACTCAATATGACCCGAGGGATGGTGCTCAACTTGGGTCTGCAGACCCCATTATTTCTTGTGGAAGTATATTTTTCACTACTACCTCCATTCTCCTCCTTCTTGTCTGTGTCCATTGATCTCCTTCTTGTTCCTGAAGTTCGTTTCTTCACAGAGTTCCCTTTCTTCTAGCTTTTGAAACATGTTCTAGAGGTTTTTTAAAATTATGCTTTCCTTTATCCTTACATCAATTTGTAACAACCTGACTATAGGAGGGAGCCACACTCCCCCTGCATGATCTACCATGGTGCCAAACTCCAAAACCCTAGCACCATAGTTCCAATCCTTTTGTTCCGCCTCCTTATGTCGAAAACCCCAAATTTGAATCCATGAAGGGTGTACATGATTCTTGATTCACTTCATAGGGCTGAAAATTTTGAGCAGGCTGCCATTGTAGGTGTTGTTTTAAGGGAATCGAAAAAATCTTAGGATGCTTCAAAATATTCTTAATCCTCGATGACATGAAGGTCTAAAGAACTAAATATTATTAGGCCATAGTGGAATGCATAAATTGTTTTTCCATTAAACATATTCCTATCATGCTTGCTTCTAGGTTATTGTCTTCTAATTCTTAATTGAGCTTCTTGAAATTCCTTTGTTGGGAAATATCCTATTTTCCAATTATCCAATTTTTCATAGATGCTGACACCAGTTGAAGGGTTGCATGGCTTAACAATTGATGATTGAATTATATTCATTGTTGAAGGGAAACCATGAAAATATACATGTGCATGATCCCAAGTCCTCAACTAAATGTTTGATCTCCAAATGTCTAAATATCATTGTTTTTGTTTTGTTGTTCATAAAACTAGACAAGATACGAGTCCCAGAAGAGTTTTATTCACCAGGAATTTGGCAAGATAGCCTTTAAACTTGTTATCACCTATTACTAAATTCACAAATTTTGAAAGACCAAACTGTTTTTCTGCTACTGAAATTGAGGTTTGAATAAAACATGTTCTTAGAAATTTATGTTAGTAGGTTTGATGTTTCTATTTGAGTTGCCTTTTAATGTGATCTAGAAGGTAGTGCATAATTACCATCATAGGAGAATATCATGATGCCAGGTATGAATCCTCTTTTTAACTTGTAAGGTCCTTCCTATATATTATGAAAATGAGTGTATGATAACTTTTCATTTAGGAACAAAAATGATAAATTTTATTTAAGAGCCTAAGTAATAAAATGGAAAAGTTTGGTAAATTGATGCATCCTTCATCGATTTTTCTTATATTGTTGGAAAGTGAATATGGAGCTTATCATCTCATCTAGGAAGCACCCCAAATCAACTTTGTCCTTTGAGTCTGTCACTATTTTATTATTTTTCTTCGATTCTAATTTTTCTTTTTGTTTATTTCTGAGTCTTAAAATTTATCTTCTCTTAAGTTCATCCTCAAAAAATTGCAAGCCTTTCCCCTTTAGCTATATAAGGAAAAATGAGGAAAAGAGCTCACTCTGTAATTGAGGCCCCTGTTCCCATATTCTACATCTAATTGATAGATGGAATTCATTTGGGCCATATTATGTGTTATAAAACCAGCTCACAAAAACATAGCAAAGATAGATCAACACCTTAGAAATAAGCCTCTTTGAGGGGGTAACCTCGTTTACATTACACAAATGAACAATTCTTGGAATATCTAAATGACAAGATGATCCAGGTTATGTTTTGTTTATAGATGCGTTAAAAGAATTACATATGCAGTTTGTAGCTTAACCAAAGAGAAACCTTAAATCTGCACATGTGAGAGAAATAAGAAGAAGAGCATAAAACGACAACAAGACAAGAACTTGATAATGGAGTTTGTCCCTATTGGACTACATCTTTGGGCCCTGCTCGATCAATGGGGAGGCCTTCATTCATTAAAAATGGCATCAAAAGAAGTTACATTTATCAGTTACAAAAATGGAGCATTATACCTCCATGCTAAAAATGCCCAAAAATTGGAGAGCTTTGCTGCAAAAATTGACACCACTGTTGGGTTGCCGTCACTGAAAGGTGAAAAATCAATATAAAATTTGCCCAATTATGATATTGGACCAAAATCACCCTCTTCAAAAATTCTGCTCTCCTTGCCTTGAAAAACGTGCCTGTTGATCTCCTCCTTCTGCTGTGGGTAAAAGACTGAGTTTATATAATTTCCTAGGTAGATTCCCAAAGAAACAGTTTGGTGTGATGGTAAAACTTAGGAATTGGTTCAGGGGAGGTTAGGATATCAAATCCTGCCCCCTCTAATTTTACCATATATTAGTTTTTATGAACCACCCTTTACCATAATTGTTTTTTAATAGTGCCACTTCTCAAGATTCACAAATCCAACCATATATATTTCACATCAACGTGGGAGGGTAAGCCCATACTTCACAAGACCTCACCCATCCCTATCCAACAACCCGCATTAAGTGAATTTTTTTTGGTTGGCATTGTATGTTTTGGTTACATCGTGGATGGCTTGGGTGGTGGGACCACCTACGTGGCCACCTACCGAAGCCCCCATTGACCATCAGCTACCCATATTATCAAATAGTTGTATATGCCCACGCTCCAATGGCGGGCTATACGGTTATGTTTGCTATGGCTTTAACTTTATATACCCCGAAACTCTCCAACGGTGGTTACGTAACCCATGGCATATGTGTTTTGTAATATGTTTTATACTCCCATCATTTGCGTTGATTTCTTTTTATACCATACCATATATGGTATATGTATAAACATATAATATATATTATATATATATATATAATATATATATATATATATATATATATATATTATATATATATATATATAGTATATATATATATATTAACTTTTGACTATGGTTATAAATATAATTTTGGGATTTATGATTTTTATATAGTTACTTTAATAACTATAAAACAAGATTTTGTTATATAGTTATTTAATAAACAAAAAATGATTTTTGTTCTCTTGTGTAGGTTTAGAAGGCCAATGGAGGGATGCCAAGTGTCAAGCTTGTCATGTGGGTCCCATGCCCTAACTAGGATGCCATGTGGCGCACTGTCCGCCCCACTTTTTCCCTACCATACCAAACTTTGAAGAACTCTATCTTTTTCATACGAGCTCAGATTGATGAACCGTTCATGCCACTGCGATCAAGAGGAAGATCCCTCTCAACTAATGCCACCAAATTATCCTTTCTGCCTTTCTAAATTTCAAGCCTTTTCCATCCCTTTAGTGTCTCGAGATCCTCGTGGATCAATCCTCCCCACTGAGTTGCTTTTGGTCCTCTAAAGGCATTAATACGCTATCAATCCACAATGTCAATCTCCTGCACGTGAAATTGGTACACTCTTGCAATCATGCACACCACAAATGACTTAACAACCCCTCCTTGCCAAGAGTTCATAACACACACTCATTGGCCAAGGGTTACATCAAAAGTAATTAATGCGTCAAATACTAATAAGGAAAGGCCAAAATATCATCGTTGCATCTTGAAGTGATGGGAAACACGTTATGATTTTTACTTTGCAACGTATGATTTACAATGGTGGCCATAACAAGATACTACTCCTAAAAAAACCATCTTAACAAAGCATATCATCCTGACTGGTGCGGATTCATCTGTTGAACATGTTCATCTTTCGGCTCCTCTAGCGATGTTTTTGGAACAAGGAGCATCGGACACATGGTTTAATTGTGTCCCTCTTTGTTGCAATGACTACAATGATTCTTTCTCCTCCAAACTTTCAGGGCTGCCTTGGGGTGCTTCCTCTTGGTGTTTCTTCAAAAGGTGTTCATGGAGCCCTCACTATCGTTGGATTGTGAGGAAGGAATTTCATCGTCTGTTGTTGGCTAGTTACTAGCTATATTTTAATTTTCCTCTACTTCCTTTCTGGTGTATCCGATTCCTACATGGTGCAACAACTCCTTGACGTTGATGGGGTTTATGATTCCTTGGCCTTTGATGTTGAGGCCCCTTCCTTGATATCCCATTTTCTTCATTAATTTAGATCCAATCGCTGTAGTATGGTTTTCAAAAGTGGCAAATTCATCATCATGAGAATCACATGAGATTGGAGAATCAATTTTTACCTCCAGATAGCTATGTTGTAGATGTTCCAAGGCCCCATCCTTGGCTTGCAACTCTCGTAGTAACTTTTGGTTTTCATCCCTCATCTCCTGTAGAAGCCTCCTTAGTTCAACATTCTCTGCTTGGATGTGGTGGTTGATCTCTTCAAGTTTTTGGAGTCGTGCTGAGGGAAGTGTCCTTTTTATTATATCGGTTGAAATCCTTGATTCATAGCCAGAATCAGACCCCAAATCTATGGGCTCCCTTCTCATGATCCCCAGGGTTGCAAACTTCATCTCATTACTAGAGTCAGACCCCAAGTCAATGGGCCTACCTCATGCAAATCCCGTAGCTATGACTTTCTCATCTTCCTCTGAATTCGAATTTTAGATTTGCCGTATGGTGGCGACGACCTTCTATTTCCCATTTCTGTCATTCCTCTCAAGTTTCAGTTCAGGGTGCAGCTTCCAACAATTTTCTTCATCATGCCCCTCTTTCCCACAATGTGTACAAGAGGGCTTTGCTCCCCTTCTCTTGATTGTTTTCGTTCTCTTTGATTCATCATTTTTGTCATATTTGCCCCTGTTCTCAATGTGAATGGCCTTTAGGCTCGCCGCATCAATGGTGGTTGGTTCAAACAATAACAATGAATGCTTAATATAACTATGTAATGATCCAATGTATTTAGTTACAATTTCAGGTGTATCAAGTGCAATACCCAAATTTAGTGCTTGCTTCCTAAATTCTTCTGTAAAACTCTGAACATCCTGACCTTTGCCTTGCCTTAAATAATACTAGTTCATTAAATATTTTTGCATGTAACCCAATCGATAGAATTGTACCTTTAATGCAGAAATGAAATTAGGCCAAAAGGAATAAAGATTACCAACATTCTTGTTGCTTTTCACTTTTCTTTCCCACTAAACGAGAGCAGTGTTGGTTAATCGCAACGACGCCAACTGAATCTTTGCTTCATCCTCCACAATCTGTTGAATCCTGCAGTAGATCTCGATATGAATAATCCAATTAGTAAGTTTCTCTGCATTACTTTCACCATTGTACACGAGGAGATCAAATTTAACATCTAACTTAAAAAAAGGTTTTTTAGACGCATCTTTAGAATTTCTATTATTATGATGGTAAGAAGAAGAGGAATAACTTCCATTAGTGGAAGGAGAAGGAGGCGGATCTCCTCCATCATCATCTCCATGTACTGAACCTTGTCCTTCTGGAGTTTTCCCCTCTACATTTTCTAGTTTTTCGAGCTTTGAGAAAAACTTCTCAATATGATCTGCGATCATATAGAATGTCTTGCGAAAATTCCACTCTTAATCATGCTGAGTCTCATCATCAACCATGTTCCTTCTTCGAGGTGCATGTCCTGCCTTAGGATCGAAAGGTTGTAACTCCCCTTCACCTCTTCGGAGCCTATTTCTCGTTAGTATACAAACATGCAATTTACATCCAAAAACACCTGCTCTGATACCACTTGATCCAGGTTATCTTTTGTTTATATATGCGTTAAAATAATTACATCTACAGTTTGTAGCTTAACCAAAGAGAAACCTTAAATGTGCACATGTGAGAGAAAGAAGAAGAAGAGCATAAAACGAAAAGAAGACAAGAACTTGATAATGGAGTTCGTCCCTCCTGGACTACATCTCCGGGCACTGCTCAATCAATGGGGAGGCCTTCATTCATTAAAAATGGCATCAAAGAAGTTACATTCATCAGTTACAAAAATGGAGCATTATACCTCCATGCTGAAAATTCCTAAAAGTTAGAGAGCTATACTATAAAAACTGACACCACCGTTGGATTCCCATCATCGAGAGGTGCAAAATTGATATAAAACTTGCCCAAATCTGATACTGGACCAAAATCACCCTGTTCAAAAATTCTACTTTCCTTGCCTTGAAAAACGTGTCTCCCGATCTCCTCCTTCTACTGTGGGTAGAAGACTGAGTTTATATAATTTCCTAGGTGGATTCCCAAAGAAACAATTTGGTGTAATGGTAAAACTTAGGAATTGGTTCAGGGAGGCTAGGAGATCAAATCTTGCCCCCTCTAATTTTACCATATATTAATTTTTATGAACCACCCTTTACCATAAAACAATTTTAATAGTCCCACTTCTCAAGATTCATAAATCCAACCATATATATTTCACATCAACGAGGGAGGATGAGCCCATACTTCACGACACTCCACCCATCCCTATCCAACAACCCACATTAAGTGTGTTTCTTTTTTTTGGCGCTAAATGTTTTGGTTACATCATGGGTGGCTTGGGTGGTGAGACCACCTACGTGGCCACCTACCCGAGCCCCCGTTGACCATTGACGACCAATTTTATCAAATTTTTGTATATGCCTACGCTCCAATGGTGAGCTATATAGTTATGTTTGTTGCGGCTTTAACTTTATATACCCTGAAACTCTCCAACAGTGGTTACATAACCCATGGCATATGCGTTTTGTAATATGTTTTATACTCCCATCATATGCATTGATTTGTTTTTATACCATACCATATATGGTATATGTATAACCATGTAATATATATATATATATATATATATATTAACTATATATATTAACTTTTGACTACGGATATAAATATAATTTTTGGATTTATGATTTGTATATAGTTATTTTAATAACTATAAAACAAGATTTTGTTATATAGTTATTTAATAACCAAAAAATGATTTTTATTCTCTTATGTAGGTTTAGAAGGCCACTGGAGGGATGCCAAGTGTCAAGCTTGTCATGTGGGTCCCACGTCCTGACTGGGATGCCATGTGGTGCACTGTCGGCCCCACTTTTCCCCTGCCATACCAAATTTTGAAGAGGTCTATCTTTTGCATACGAGCTCAGATTGATGAACCGTTCACACCGCTGCGACAAGGAAGACAAGCCCTATCAACTAATACCACCAAATTCTCCTTTATTCCATTTTTAATTTCAAGCCTTTTCCATTCCCTTAGTGTCTCGAGATCCTCCTGGATCACAAGACCTCCTTTCTTTATATAGGAGTCTAAGGGGTCATAGTATAATCAGAACCGACATAACAATAATAATGTAAGGGCACAATAATAACAATAGTGGGCTTCTATGGGGCATAATAATAACAATATGGGGACTACATAGGCACAAAAATATAATAAGGGGGTTGTACTAATAACAATAAGGGGTTACACTAGTAGTATAGGGACCTAACATGCCCCTCTCCTTCAAAAAGTGTTGTTCTCAACACTTGAGTAGTTCTTGATGCTTTTGTATAAAATTCTCATCCTTCCATGTGCAATCTTCAGCAGGTAAGTTCTTCCACTTGATGAGATACTCTAAAATTGATCGATTTCATAGCTGGCAACATTTCAGTTCTATGAATGCTTGAGGTCCTAATATGATTTTTACTTCCTTGTCAAGTTCTAGAAATATTGTTGGAACTGGGACCTTTGGCAACTTTTGAATGAGTTCCCACCCTGCTTTGTCATTCTTCCATTCATCCCTTGCTTTGTTTATCAAATTTGGTTGCATAATATAAATAGCACAAGACAATGCTTCCACATCCTCATCATTTCTTAAGAGTGCATCTGAAACAACATTTTGCTTCTATTTTTTGTAGATGATTTCAAAGTCATAACCCAACATATTTGTGACCTGTTTTTTTTTGTTCTTTATATGTCCTTCTATATTGAGAGTTTCAGGAGTGTTAATTTCTTCCAATGCATTACAAGATATGGTCGGATTCATTTCTTGATGCTCATTGTGATATTTAACTTCTTGAACGTTTTTCTTCTTGATATGTCCTTCTATCTTGATAGTTTGAGGAGTGGTAATTCCATCCAATGTGTTACAATATATGGTCGGATTCATTTCTTCTTTCTCGATGTGATCTTTCACTTCTTGAACCCTTTTCTTCTTGATATGTCCTTCTATCTTGAGAGTTTGAGGAGTGGTCATTCTTGCCAATTCTTTACAAGATATGGTAGGATTCATTTCTTCTTTCTCTGGGGTTAGTTCCTGGTGTATATCCTCTTATTTTGATGTTTCTTGATCATTTTCTTCCTCCACTTCACAATCAACGTAAAATAATTTCTTCTCAGCACACTTATGACCTTTAATGTATTTGTTATCACAATTGTAATAAAGGCCTTTTGCTTTCTTTTCTCCCAATTGTTGTGGTGTCAACCTTGTAGGTTGTGGAAGGCTAGGAGAAACAACACTTGCATATTTATAGTTGTGAGGGGTAGCCTTCCTTGTTTCCATAATTTTTCTTTCCACTTTTCTTTCCAACTTGAATGCCCTCCCCAATGAATCAAGTTCCCAAAGACGAACCTCATGTTGAATGTTATCTTTTAGAGTCCTTATGGAGACATCAACCCTATGCTTCTCTGGAATATCATTTTCCCTTATATTCAAATTTTGAATTTCCTCAATGTGCTCTACCATGAACACTTTTGTTTGAGATTTATCAATTGGCTAAAGAAGGTGTTTCTCTTTGTATCCTCATAATGTGCTATCATTTCCTCCATGATAATTGACCATGTAATAAGTGGTTTACGAGAAAAAAGCCCTTTATACCATAAAAATGGATCCAGTTAATTAGATGCAATACATACCTTTCGTAATAGTGGTACACCATGTACATCAAAATATTTCCCCATCTGTAGTATCAAATTTACCGGATTCTTGCAATCTAACTTCCTCATCTCGCTTTTTCTTGATTTTAGGAGCTCGATCTTGAAATGACCGTAACTTTATAGTTTTAGATCTTTAAGTTTTGAAATTTTGGCTTGTAATATCCCTCAGAGTCCTCTTTTAAATCCACAAGTCTGATCGCAATTGGATTCATGAAGAAATATTTATTCCCAATATTCCACGATGACCTAATCACAAACTAAAGTAGAGAGAAATTGTATGACCTGCCATGTGTCACTGTTTCGACCTTAGTACCTAAAATTGATACACATAAATCTACAGTCCGTCCTATTTTTGTAAATTTTTACGAAATTCCAATCTGATGCTCAAAGACAAAGTTATGATTATTTTCCCAAGGTCACCTATTTAGGATGTAATTCGGGGATCTGCACAAACCCTAAATTCTTTAGATCATATATCTGAAAATATAGTGAGGCAAGGTCGGAAATTTAGACCCGAGGTTTAGACCGATTTATTCTCAAATGGGTTTGTTTTTTAGCTTCTAAAACTTCATAGAGAAAATATTATAGTGAAAATTCCACTATGGACTGTTTTAGATGAATTTATGGAGCTTGGAAGAACCCTAACTTCCTTAGATCATATCTCTGAAAATGTATCAATACAAGCTCTGAAATTCGGACATGAGTTTTAGTGTGCTTTCGTCACAAATGGGTTTTGTTTTTTGCTTCTAAAAAATCGTAGACAAAAGGTTATAGTGACAATCCCATGATAACATCTTTTGGAGCAGCGAAATGCTAGAATCCAAAGCTCCGATACCAAATGTTATGAAACCAGCTCACAAAAACATAGAAAAGATAGATCAATGCCTTAGAAATAAGGCTCTTTGAGGGGGAAACCACCTTTACATTACGCAAATGAAAAATCCTTGGATTATCCAAATGAAAAGACCTCCTTTCTATATATAGGAGTCTAAGGGGTCATAATATAATCATAGCCGATATAACAATAATAATGTAAGGGCACAATAATAACAATAGTGGGATTCTATGGGGAACAATAATAACAATATGGGGACTACATGGGCACAACAATATAATAAGGGGGTCGTACTAATAACAATAAGGGGTTACACTAGTAGTATAGAGACCTAAAATTATGTTTATTGTGTTATCTCTCTTAGAGATTGATATTATCGCCACTAGTTAAATATATTGTTGTGTCAAGACATTGAAGGGATTGTTGTTCACCCACTCCCAAAATTTGTTTAACTAATTCTTGGGCTAATAAAGTGTCTTGGCCATTACATCCACTACTGAACATTTTCTCATGTTGGTGTTTCTTCAACTTTCACTCCTTTGAACTCCACGAAGCTCTTCCAAAACTTAATTGTCTAAAATGTTGTAAAACTAGGAAAGCTTCATTTTGTTAGACTTAAAAGATATTACCTGATATGGAACTTCTCTCCTAAAGAATAGTTTTTCTATTCACAATTTTGTGCATTTGTTTTGAAGCATATCCCACTATAAAATCATTAGAAATAGAAAGGAATTCCTTAAATCATCGTTGTGCAATATCCTTTTTGGTTTCTTGTTTTGTCTCATTGGTAATATACCAGTGTTGTAAAATTAATGTGAGGTTTCCAAATGTCAGGGTGGCGAAATTTTGTCCGTAATTTTTTTGATGGGCTTAGTTAACAACATATTATATTTGTATTTTGGAACTTTGCACTTTATTTTTTTTTATTTCTCCTTTCTCATAGTAAACAACTCATAGGTGACTGAATCAAACATGATCACATGTTTACATATGCATACTTAATTTTTTCTCTTTCTTGTATTCAAGGAACCATTTCGCATTGTTCTAATTAAAATCATGTCAATTGGTATAACAACTTGAAGACTGGAGATTTTCAAGAGATTTATAATTCTAGTCTCATTTGGAATTTTCTTCCTACCCAAGACTATGGTGTGAGCTCTCCAATATGTTTGATCAATATAGAGGTTCATCAACATCACCAATGCATGTCCTCGGTCCATTGACACATAGGTAGCTTTATATTTCTTTTGTTTCCCCTTCCATTTCACATTTATGCCATTCGTTCACAAAAGCATATTGTAAATATTTATGCAATTGAAAATTTTGTTTGGCATGGTGGAAGCATTGGTTTTTACACCTATACTTGGAATTTTACACCTATGACACTTTTTTTATGTTTGTACCATTTTTTTTATGTCAGGCCTTGACTACAACATGCATAAATGCTCACATAGCCCACAATATGTTTCAACATTTGTCATCTTTCCTAGTGGGGCCCATTTCTATTACTGTAGTCCATGGACACCAATTTATATTTTGAAAGTAATATCAAATTATCACTCAAACCCACATCAGGTATTTTTTTCATTTCTCCGAAGACAAAAGGAGGGCGTCTCGAAAGGATCTCATGCCTTTCTTCCCCCTTCAAATATATTTTCTAGGTTTCTTCCTTTCACATGTTTCTTTTTCAAAAACCAGATATTAATGTATGTGTGGACATGCTAATGGTGTAGTGAAGTTACTTTCGAAGTAATTTTCACCATATAATGTAACAAAAATGGGAAGCCATCCTTATAGCATCACTGTGTGGACCACAACCAGTCCACGCCCCATTTTTGTTGGGAAACATTTTTTTACCTATGTTATTTGCAATCGAATAGGAATTGGAAAATGTGTGTATTTCTTGTCCTTGTGTGAGTGTTTAGATGAGGGGGTGTGAATTGTTTCCATTTGGATTTTGAGCTTTTTGTTAATTCTGTCTTAAATTTATCTTCTAAGTGTTGTGGGCATTCCTTTGGTGATTTTGTTTTTGTAAGTTTTGTATGTATTTAGGTACAAGGGAAATTGGAAGGCGACAAGCCTTATAATCCTTGATATGTTTCTTGTGTAGGGCCATTGTACGTGGAGTAACATGTGGAATTATGGTCCCAACTAACTTATTTTTAGTTTGGAACTAACATTAATTTCTTTAAGAAATGGATGGAGCGACTAGTGGTTCTACATAAGGAAATTTTTTCTAGACCTTACTAAATAGTCTCACAAAGAAGGGGAAGTTCTTGATTCACTACGGTCAATAATATCTTGGACACTAACATTTTTTTTTGTAAGCTATGGTAGTGCCTTATTTTTCTATTTATAGAAGCAAGTTGTTCCATATACAAAATATTGGTGGCCTCAACTTGCCCACATGGGAAACCAATTCTGTTGGCCACCTTAGTCTATTATAAGCCATCCAGTAGCAAAATTTTACAAGTCTTTCAACCCAAGCTAAATGCTCTTCGCATCTAGATACATTGTTTAAGGTCTGAACTGACATATAAAGACAGGAAAGGTAAAGGCTATCCGCTAGAAAGACTAGTAAAACCTGCAAGGTAAAATGCTATTCCTTGCTTTCATTTTTTTCAAAATCCACGATAGTCGGTGCAGCAACAGAGTCACCTGGCACGAGAGATAGCTTCATCATTCATTAATGGATCTCATCTAGCTTACTATCTTACATAAACATCATAATTTGTAGATTCTTCATTTCCTTTTTGAGGTTGGGCTTGCCTTGGGTAATTTCGGCCATCTCTCCCACCACCTGTTCCAGGGCTCTTGCCAACAAGCGCTTCATGACCAGGTATATGTGCAAGGTTTGTTTAAATAGCATCATCCTGCCCATGGTGTGCCCTAGGTCGGGGACTATGTCCCCCCATTCTTCCATTTCCAGCTCAGAATCTTCTTCCATGATGTTATCCTCCATCTCCTAGATCAACTGACTAATCTTGGCATTTGTTCCTTCTTTGTGTGCTCGAGCTGCCTCATTGACCGCCACCTTAATGGATTTCCTACCTCTTCTTGGCTCTGTAGTTTGTGAAGTGGTAGGTTCTTTTTTAACTATTTGGCTCTGGCGCCCTCTACCCCCACGACTCCTGCCTCTGCCAAGGCAAGCCATATCTTCGTTTTTAGCCTCCTATTTACAATTACAACATAAAACGTTATCTTTTGAGGATATTCATACTTCTAGTCTTCCAACATTTCCTTTTTTCTAGGCATTCCCACCCTATTCAAGCCCTCCCCATATCTCTAGAGAGTCATAGCTCTCTCCCATCCTGGACTAAGGGAGGCGACCAAGCTGTCGACCATCGAATCCTTCCTAAAATTTGTGTCCTTAGTTTCCTAGGGCCGACCCTTTATCCTGAGATTACACTCCCTAGTCATGCCTATGCTCTAGCTACTATTAATCAGCTGATCTAGGCCATCTCTCTGCCTCTCATCTCCGTCCTTAGGCCTACCCTGTCGCAGCCCCTCCCCAACATACCCAAGATCACCCCCCTCCTTCAGCATACTATTCTTCTCAGAGAGAATTGCAGGAGGTAAGCGAGAAGAATACCAGGAATTATGCTCGCCCATAGATGTCCCCAATGCTTGTGCTACCCTACTCTCGTCTGTCCTTCTCTGCGTTCTATGCTCTCTCCCTAATCTTGCCACCCTCATGTATCCCTTCCCACCTACCCTACATCCCATCCCGCTACTATCGTAATTCTTGCCATCCTCTCTCCTCATAATCATGCCACTTCGCTCCCTTGACGTTTCCACGGTCATGCAGGATGCCACCACATCCAGCTATTCTAGCTTGAGAATAGTAGGTGGCCGTCTTGGCCATCCTCTCTCCTGATTTGTCTTTATGCCCGTACTCTTCCCACTTCGCCACTCCGATCAGGGGCCACTTGTGTCTGCTATATTGAGTTCATGGCTTCATGGTTGTCTTGGACAAGGATTGCCATGAGGGACTCCAATTTGGTTTCCTCGATTGGCGGTGAGAAAATACTATCCAGATTGCCTCCTTGCTCATTGCTTCCCCAGTTAGCTAGGAAATTAGCTTCTCTATTACCTTCCCTTCTTACATGATTTATGATCATATATTCGAACGGCTTTATTAGGTCTCCCAGGTCTTGGACCAGGCTAGGCATTCTCCAGCTTTTCATAATCTTGTCCCAGGTCTTACCGTTATTAAGTTTCGTCATCATATCTATAACAAGTTGGGAGTATCCTTCCACCTGCAGGTGGTTATATCCTAGTCTTGTCACTGTTCTTAAACCATGACAAACTGCCATGAGCTCTACATCATTGTTGCTCATGACACCACCATGGGCTAATTATACCCATCTTGTTTGAGCTTGGTCATCCCGGAAGATACCTCCAACCTTCACCGGCCCCGGGTTGCCTTTGGAAGCTCAGTCGAAATTGAGTTTTATGAAACCAGTAGTAGGGCATGAGAAATGGAGAGGGCTTGTTCTGTTTGAGCCATAAGGTTTCCACATCTAGGGGGCTACCATTCTTCAATCTAGGTTTAGGTTGGCCAGGATCCGTTCTTCGCTGGTCATTGTCTTCCAATCCTCTTGACTCCATGCTTCCGCTAGAATGGTTTCTCTGATATGACCCAAGGTTCTTCTACAAACCTGCGCTTGACTCAACTCTTTGTTCTAAAATATTATGCGTTCTCTTTATTTCCATGTCATCCACATGTTCAAATAGACAGATAGACTCCAGGCTCTTCTCACCATTGGGCTGGTGAATTGACCGCGCCCCCATTGATTGATTGTTTCTTTGATGCTTTGGGGGTCCCTTTTTATCCTTCCAAAGATCCCTCGGATGTCTTTCCATCATTGCTGGAAAAATGAAAAGATTTCATAAGGTGTTTAGTCGTTTCCTGACCCTATTTATAGAGACTGCAGTGGGGTGGACCCTAAATTCCATGCTTTTGTAGTTGGTCCCAGGTCAGAACTCGGCCCTTGCACATTAGCCAGAGGAAGTAAGTAACTTTTGGCCACCAATTTCCTTGCCAAATTTGTTTCCATAGGGATTTCAGGTCATCTTGTTCCTGCTCCATGGTGAGATTATAGGCTTCTTTGATCGTGAATGCTCCTTTCATTGAATGACCCCATCTTAGTATATCTGGACCTGTTCTAATAGCTATTTTCCTTGTCTTCATTTCTTTTATATATAGCTCTCTTTGTTCCTCATCTATTGTCCTATCCCACTCTTCCAAGTTTTTCCAAGTTCTCCAGTACTCCTCTATGTGTTCTTCTTTCGAGAACTCTCTCACATAATCTAAACCCTCCTCTTTAGCCATCTAGAAGGTGTTTCCTAGACCCTGTATACCCAGTTTCTCCCTCTGCTGCAAGGCTTCTTCCCAGAATTTAGCTAATCTTCCATCCCTAATTTCCCAGAAGACATGCATGGATATTATGTCTTTGTTCTGACTAGCCAGGTTCCAAATTATAGAGCCCCTTGGGGTTTGCCCATGTCTTAAGATTTCTTCTATTTTTACTGGCATGTTGTATTTTTTTGTCCAAATTCTTTTCCAAAGGCCTCCTCCTCCCACCATCCATCTCCACTGGATGTTTGCCCCCAGTATTTGGTTCATAGTGTAGGGATCCCTTAATCCTAATCCCCCTTCATCTTTACTCTTGGTCAGACCTTGCCAGGATATCAATGCCCATTTCTTCTATTTCTTCGGTCCTCCCCAGAGTATTTTTTTGAAAATATCCACCATTTTGCACATGCTCCTTTTGGGGCTACCGTTGCCAAGAATTGGTATATCGGGATGTGTTATAAGGTCGCCTTGACCAAGACTACTCTTCTTTCTAAATTAAGGGTTCTGAAGGACCAATTTTCCAGTCTACCAATGATTTTATTAATGGTTTGTTGCCAATTCGCCATCTTTAGAGGATTAAGAGCTAGCGGGGTGCCAAGATATTTGGTTGGGAGGCTGCTCGAGCGAAATCCCAGGATTCTTGTCAGATAAGTTTTAACATTTCAATTTGTGTTGAAGAAGTATGTGCAATATTTCTTCTTGTTGATTTAAGTACCCGATGCTTCCATGAAGAGGTCCAAGATACCTTTCATTCTTTTTACTTCCCTAAGTGATACTACACAGAACAACATGATGTCGTTAACAAATTGTTGATGTGTGATCGAAAGATCATTCCCCAAATCTGGAGCCCTTTGATTTTCCTTTCCTGCAATTCTTTTTTAATATATCTCCCCAGCCCTTCTGCCGCAATGATGAAAAGGAAGGGAGATAAAGGGTCCCCATGCCTTAATCCTCTAGAGGCATTGAAGGTAGTGGTCTGTGTGTCGTTTAAGAGAATGGAAAAATTCAGGGTGGATATCATATCCGACACCCAAGAAATCCATATACTGCAAAAAACCAAAGGCAGCTAGCACTAATTTAAGGTATTCCCAATTCAGATGATCATAAGACTTAGAGAGGTCCAGGTTGATCATAATCCCTACTTCTTTTTTTTATTTCAGAGAGTGTACCACTTCTTGTGATGTTATCAAACCATCAAGAATTTGACAACCTTCCACAAATCCTATTTGTTTAGGGGAAATAATGCTGGAAATGATGGGCTTAAGTCTTTTGGCCAAAAGGGTTGCAATAATTTTATAGATTACATTACAAAGGGAAATAGGTCTAAAACCTTAGGGATTTTCAGACGTAGCAGTTTTAGGAATAAGAGACAGAAGAGTAGAGTTCAAGCCTGGACATACCTTCTAGTTTCTTCAAGATTATTCAACCACGTCCAAAATGTCTTGCCCTAAGAATTTCTAGCCTGCTTGGTAGAATTCCACTATGAAACCATCTAGTCCTAGAGATTTATTCTTCCTCATCCCTTTCATGATCTCTTCAACTTCCTCCATGGTAGTTACCCTCATAAGAGCTAGGTTTTGATCTCTGGTAATCATACTTGGAATCTCATTGCAGATTCTCCCAATAGCTTCTCGTTGGTCGTCTTGGGGTTCCATAAGGAGGTATTTAAAGTGGCTGACCAGTGTCTGTTCCATTTCTTCATGCTGAGTTAGGCGTACTCCTTCTACGTTCATTAGAGAGAATATTTTATTTCTCTGTCTCTGCTCAATCATGGCCTGACGAAAGAACATTGTATTCCTCTCTCCCTCTTTTAACCAATTCACTCTTGATTTTTGTTTCCAAAGAATCTCTTCATGTTTCCTTCTTTCTTCAATTTGGCTTATCATAACCTCTTCCTCTCTAGCTAGTTCCTCGCTTCTACCTGTTGTTATGATTTCTTGTTGAATTCTCCTCATTCTCTGGTCTAGTTGCTGTTGGTCCTTAAAAATATTCCCCAATTCCTCTTTGTTCCATTTTTTTATTTTCTCTTTTATTTCCTTTAATTTTAGTTTGAAGGTCCGCATTCTGCTCCCCCCCTGTGTTGGCATTATCTCCACCATTCCTCTACTTTCGTCATGAACTTTTGGTCTCTGAGCCAGAAGGCCTCAAACCTGAAAGGGCATTTTTTGGGGGTAGCTTTGAGGTCAATTTCAAGTTTGATCGGATAGTGGTCCGAACCCATTCCTATAAGAATCATGGATTCAACGAAAATATCTCAGTTTATTATATGTTCTGAAATAAGGAATCTATCTAACTGCGAGGAAATTTTGTGGGTGCCTCCTCTTTTGTTGTTCCATGTGTGAATCCCATTTATTGTTGGGATATCCACCAATCATTGTTCATTGATCATATCCCCGAAAGATTCCATATCTGAGTCTAACCTTTTGAGACCTCCTCTTCTTTCACTTAGTGATTTAATCATGTTGAAGTCTCCTCTCACAATCCATGGATTTTCTGCGAAGAGACTCCGAGTTTTTTCCATGTTCCGGAGGAAAATCCTGCGTTCTTCGGGTATAGGTGGGCCATGCACTCTTGTGAGGAGGACCCATTCCTGTGATCCAATGTTCCTAAATTTCCCAGAATTTTTTTTAGGTAAACTTACCCAGTCTTCAAATTGAACCTCCTTTGGGCTCTAGAGAATTACCAAGCCCCCAACACTTCCTATGGCATCCTGGCCTATTATATTGTAATGCAATTTAAATTTGCCATAATGTCTTTCAGTTTCAGTTTCTGTTCATTGATCTTTGTTTCCTGGATAATCATTATATTTGGCTTATCTCTCTTAAGTCTCTCCTTCAAGTATCTTTGTTTCCCCTTACTATTCAATCCTCTAATATTCTAAGTTGTAATTATGATTTTAATAGTTTGAGGGGTTGTTGGAATACCTCTGACAGAGGTACGACTCTTCTCGAATTCACCAACATTTTTCCTACCGTTTGAATGGATTCGCTCATGGATCTTCTTTCCTATTTTCTTCCCCCTTTCCCTGCATTCCCTGTTTCTGTGTTTTGTCCCCCTTGCGGTCCTAGATGTTCTGGTTTACTAACTATGATTGCCCCTCGTTTCTCCTTGTATCATTGGAACATGTCTTTGTATAATTGCTTATGATATTTTGGGATGAACCTCTCATCTAGATGCCTCCATTCTTGTAGTAGTCTCTTCATGACTTGTTCTTCTTCATTGCCTTTGTCCTTCTGGGGGTCTATCTCCATTTGGATCTACTCTTGTTGAGTTTCTGTCCTTTCCACTTCCTTTTCCAGCTTCATATTTGCTTGTGCCTTAGTTTTCCCTTTGTCTATCTTCTTAGGTTCTGTTGCTTCTTCACCATTGTCTTTTCTGTCCTCTTCCTTTTCCTCTTCTTGTAAACTGCGAACTTGTTCTGATTTTCCTGAGTTGAATCCTTAGAAGGTGGTTTCATATTTATTTTTCCTTTTTGAGGTTTTTTCCGGCAATGCACTTCTATAAAACCTTCATCTCCCTCCTTGTCCATTTCTTCCTCCTTCCTAATGTCTGGTGATGCTCCAACTGCATTTAGGGGGCAAGATCTGAAGAGTTGACCGTATTCATGACATCTTCTACAGTGGAATGGAATGTGCTCGTAATCCACTGGTTGTTGCCATACCTCATCATGATATTCCACCTCAATATAGTCAGGAAGCGGTTCCGTGATATTCATGTAAACGTAGATCCTTGCATATGATGTGTATCTGCCCTTCCTGGTGGTGTCTGCCACTTTGATAAATGTCCCAATTTAGTTCCCAATAGCTTCCAGGATTTTTGGATCCCAAAACTCAATGGGAGTCTGAACAACCGGACCCATATTGGGGCTGCAAACATTTTTTCCTTATCTAGGTTCTAGCATTCTTCCCAGTGTCTCATAAAGAGACCTGCATTGTTAAAGAAATAGGTCCCATCATCAAAAACCCTCTCCTTATCTTCCAGGTTAGAGAAATTGACTATGAAGAAGCTCTTAGTGCCTAATTTTAGGTCAATATGTCCTTTAGGTTTCCATCTCTGTTGTATCCATTTTGCTAGTTCTTTTTCTTACGGACATGATCCTATAAACTTGCAAATCAGAGCATGGTCTTTCATATATCCTTTGTATTCCTCTAGTTTGTTATTTGGGACTAAAAACCTGAGTTTTTTCATTTCTCTAGGTAGACATTTGTTTCCCATCCCGGCTTTCCATTGAGCCCCCATGACTGGCGCATCCTTACTTCATTTCCCTGCAATTCTGTTAAATCTTTTCTGGCTTGTCTCGCTTGCCATTACTTTTTTGTAGGAGGGGACCTCTCCCCCCCATCTGATTCTGTCATTTCTTTGTCAGCCCAGCTCGTGGCCTATCTAACTTCCCCAAACATCTCGTGACTCTTCCTTGTCTTGATCTGGTGCAGGTGGCTGCAGACTTTACCCGCACCCTGCCCAAGGCTCAAGTCTGCTTGAGGCAAACCCTGCTATAAATGCTAACCCTAACTGCTAGACCTCATCGCTACCCTCCATCCGCTCTCCCATCCGACTCCCATCTTAAAATATCTTGGACCCCAACATTATTTGTTTCTTTGTAGTTCTATTTAGGCATGATGCATAATGGCTAGTTCATTGATTTACAAGCCTTTCTATGTGGAACACTTCAATCTAGCATATATCCTGGTATTTTACCTTTTTACCTTAAACCATCTTAGTTTTTGAATGTGACAAGTATTTTCTCTTGCACAATGTGAAATTGTGGAATCTTTCTTTTCTCAAGTTTGTTCTTTTGGAGTGTATGAATTTATGAAAGGTTTGTTCCTTTCTGAGTTGTTTATTAGTGGAGTGGCATGTTGTATATTTTGATAATCTTCAATGTGATGTGTTGAATGCTAAATTTCCATGCTCAATGTTGGTTTCTAATATTTTCTAAGTTAATTTCTTAGTTCTTTGTTTTCCACCTAGTCTCTTGTTTCTATCTATCTTTTTACATTAATAGTTGAATCACCATGCCTAGAAAAGACATTGGGCTTTGCTCGGAGGAGGATACATTAACATATCATACTAAACTATAGCCCACTGAGTTGACTGAAGATGTAGAAGAGAATTGATCCCAATCAGCCCAATATTCAATAGAATAATGGGTAAAATTTGAAATTGGCTTGTGATTATCAACTTTTGATTTTATACAAGTGAAGTGGTAGAATGTGTTTTAGATTTCTAACAATAAAGCTTTATTGATAACCTATTTTTGTTGACTCTGATCAATTTTGAGATATAAATTCTATGTCAATGTCTAAATCTTCCAATTTTCTTCCCTGAACTCCAAGATTCTTTCTTGTCTAAGGAATTAGGATAACTAACATGTTACAAACCACATTGGAACAATTTTAGCCTAAGTCTTTGACAAAGATATATATAATGAAAATAAATGATTGCGGCCAGTTGCAGAACAATGAGAAATAAGATAAAATAATCTTATTAATGTCCAATAGAGGACCAATAAATAGTTCAATGGTCCTAGAGAATACAACCAAAGGTCTATAGATTATTAGAGTGTCCATAATACTGTTAGATGCTAAAAAGCTTGAAAAGGATGAAAAATACAATAAATAAGACACATGAAAGATTTATTGTTGATACTTTCATCAATTTCTCCTGAGTTGATTTCTACATTGAGATTGCTACTGATTAGGGTCATGTTGATGCCGATTCTTACCAAGAATTGAAAATTTAGTGTGTATTCGTTGGCATTATTTCCTTGTACTCAACTAAATCAACCTGAAGATTTCCCTAGTTTTCCTAAACATGCATGGTTCAGATTCTTACCTTTTAATATTTTGTAGAATTTGGTTGAGGGGCTCAGGAAATCACTACAAATTTTCCCAAAAATAATTGAGCTATTGTTTATTTTTAATAGTTTTTTGAAGTTGTCTTGATGACTTATTATAGACAAAAGTGAGGATTTTTTAACTTGTTTTAATTTCTAAGATTTTGTTATGTCAGCTTTTAATTCTTGTATCTCTATTTTCTTCTGATCAACAACCCCCTTCAAACATTTTGTCTGCTCCAACTCTAGTTCAATTGCTTTTATTCAGCTTTTTTAATCTGGAATGACCAGCTCAGGTCATTTCTAAAATCATATATTTTTTCTAGAGGAATAATTCAAATCACTTTCAGAGTGAGGAAGCTGGTACGCTATCAATGCCCCTCATATTCCCCCCCACTCTAAGTTCCATGATGGAAGGTGCTATTAAGTGCTAGATGCAATGATGGCTACTAACCTTTTAGGACACAAAGGAAATGAATACCATGATCTCCCTAGACATTAACTCCTAGTAGAAAGGGTTGTACCAACTAATCATCAAGATGGAATGCATATCAATGGTGTAGGATACTGATGAGGGAAAGCCCTCAGTTTGTTTCCTAGCTTCTCCAAAGGTTCACACTTTCCATGACTATAAATATTGACACTTTCAATGATTGTCTTTGGCTAGAACCTTAGCTGGGAAGCACACCATAAAGTTTACAATTTTTCTATGAAACTTTCGGTCCCGTTGAAGACTGCCATCATAGGTCAACAACAACCACAATTTATGATATGTATTTTTCTTTAACATTGTTTTGAGGCACTAATCCATGACAATCCAAATTTATTCCATATCTCTTTCTCAATGTAATTTGATTAGTTCTTCCTGGACAATATTGACAAGGTCTACCTCTTATGAGACAATACCTTATTATCAATTGCCTCACATGTTCAAAAAGCTATCCTCCACTTGGATTTATTGGCATCATATCCATTGAAATTGGAATGTCACATTTCCAATTTACTTGTAGGCCTATTGTTTATTCATCTAACGGTAACATGTTTGATATATTTTAATGTCCTTTTATATGTTTTATTTGTTCTATATAGCTTGCATATCTCAGTTAAATTTGTTTAAAGCCAAGTGTTTCACTTTCATGGTTTAATGTATAAAAGTATGATTATTGACATGTGTATTAATACAAGGAGTCCTAAATAATAATGGTTTAACACTGCAATTACATTCATCTCTATTTTGTAAATATACCCCCTCTTCTTTTCAATATGTACAATGTAGATAAACCTCTTAATGTGGGCTTTCTCAATTGATTTTTCTATCTTCATTGAAATTTATCTTTTGAATTTCATCTTGAGGAAGAACATAGTTTATTTTTTGCTTCATAGATGTCTATCCATCATTCGATTGACAAGATTACGTGGAGTTGGTTCAACTTCATTACTTGGAGATTTAGGAGATGAAGTTTTCTTGGTTGTTTGATCTAAAGCATATTTTTTTATGTTTATTGGTACTGGTTGTGATATATAGGCTTTCTTCTCCTTCTAGTGCCCCTTTTTCTTTATCTCGTTAAATTTGGTATCAATCAAATATTATTTATTGATATCCGTGTAGATATTTATCTTTCTGATGATTATCTTTCTAGAACTGATTTTCTAAGTGGTGCTTCCACTGGGATGTTTGAATTATATGTTATGTGAATGCAAATAGACTATTAGTGTATTTATGTTTTCAAATGGTGTAAATACATGCCAAAATTTATGATTCTCTATTTCGTTAGACTTACCAATGTACAATTTATTTGGATGGTCAGTTTGGTCGTGTTATTCAAACATGCATGTATGAATCATTGGAGCTTCATGATGGAGGGAATAACTATATGGGAAAGGGTGTCTCAAAGGTGTGTTACTAGCCTTAAATGATTTAATCTAATGACATTGTAATAATAGATTATAGAAGATAAGTAGTTACCCTTGGGAAATCAGATTCATAACATGTACTGCTTTTCTAAAGATTTTACTATGGAATAAGCTACCATACTTTCTATTTCGATATGCAATTTTTCATTTTATATATTGGTGATTATGTTTGGTGAAATTGAGTAAAAATATATAGATATTTATTTTGTCTTAATATGTACAGTTAGTTCATTGAGAAACTATGAATCTTATTTTGGTTTTGTTTGATAGCCTATTAATAATGTTAATAACATTAATGGACCAACTCTTATAGGGAAGGTATTAAAATCCATTAGGAAGGACCCTTTTATGTTTATATACCATATTTTTATATTTTATCTTGGTATTGTTATGTAATGGAAGTTAATATTTATGTTTGCAGGACCTAGTAGATTAGAATGGAATTCAACTTCATGGTATGGGAGCTTGATGGAACTCAAAATCCATGGGTTGGAGCAAAAAAAAGGTGTCCACCACTTCGGTTTTCTATTATAATTTGAAATTTTCTAATTTTATGTTTTAATAAAGTTCATACAAAATATTTTCCTGAGAATTTTGATGTTTTTGAATTTGACCAGCTTGGAGCAAACACTATATTAGGTGTATCTCTTATAGTTTGTAAACCATGGGCATATGTTAAAAATATACCTCTTTATCAGGTACTCTTTCTTCTAGCGTTGGAATTTTATGAATTAATTGTGAAATATTTCTAAAGTTATAGTTTAAATTAGTTTTATGTAGTTCTAGTTTTTTTGGAGTGAGTTATTTTCTTTCGAAGTATCCTTAATGAGAGGATGTCTCAAAAGAATTTAATGGCTTGTGTCTTGTATGTTTCCTATTAATAGTGTCCATGGAATGCTTCTTATGTACAATACTAATTGAGAAATGTAGGTATATATTTTTGATTTATATGGAATTTATCTCTGTAATTTAAAATTACAAAACTACTTTTTGTCTAGCTTTTATTAAATTTTATCCATGCAATTAATGTAATGGAATCATCACTTTCACTCCTAAGAGATCCAAGTGTTCACAAATGTACTTGAGAATAGATAAGTAGATATTGAAATTTATAACTGAGCTTGAATGTTGATGGTCATGGTAACATAAGATTTTATGATTCTACCATTGGAGCTTATTCATTTATAGAGGCCATGCATATGGGTTCATAAGTTTACCATCATTTGAAGGCATGATTCTACTCCTTTGAAACCTTACCAATATTTTTGTTTTTCATGTTTCTTTTATAAATAAAGTTTCAACACTAAAGTAGAGAATATGCGCATAACCTATTTTAAGTTTTCCTTCTTAATAAATATTTTGTTTTGGCATTGATTTTGTTAAATATCCCAAACTTTTGTGGATCTTCTAGGTTGTAATTAAGAACTATGATCAAGATAAAACAAATGCTAGAGACGAAGGAGGCTTTGCTCCAAATATTCAAGTGCTTCATTGAATTAAGAGTGAATATTAAACTACAATTTTTTTTTTCTTTTGCAATTCTTATTGTATTAAATGTTATCTTGTTGAAATGCAAGAGAATAAAGAAGCCATGGAATTATTGAAGATTTCCATTGGAAAGAAGGTTATACTATCAAGGTTGGAATTATTTTTAAGTTTTATTATTCTACTTTGTGGACTTCTCATTAGCTATAATGTTGAGATTAGTTACTTGGTTACTCATGAAATATTGTTTCAATTTCCAACCTGTTATTGGCATGGATGTAGCTTCTTCTAAGTTCTACACTAAGAAGGATCAAAACTATGATTTGAAATTCAAGGAGGAGGTGATTCTCTATTTTTCATTTTTGATACCAATGCAATGCATTTAGTGTGCTCTCTTTAATTAACATGTGCATTGACATGTGGACAATTTTAACATCAAAAAAATAATTTCAATGCAAGAAGACAAAACATGACCATTATCACTCGAGTTTTACAACCTTCTTTCCCTTGTGAACAAGAGATAAAAAAGAGAGGCCTTAATTGGAAGGAAACTCATTGGAGAAATTTTGTTATTTATTTGGATATAATTATCTTCTTACCTTGGAATTTGATCACTGCAAAATAATAACGGTAGCCAGAAGATATCAGGATCTAAGCTAATCAAGCTTTACAAATATTTTATGGATGATTATCCAATTGTACCTATAGAGGACCCAATTGATCAAGATGACTGGGCTCACTATGCATAATTTACAACCATAATTGAGGAAAAGGTGCAAATTATCGGGATTATCTATTGATGACTAATCCAAAGGTACATGCTTGTCTTTTGACACTTTCTTTCAATTTAATCATTGAGAGTTTTCATTGCCCCAACCTGTTATTCATCGTCATATTCTTTTTTCCACTTATGTTTCAATTGTCATTGATATATGCACATGTACTGGTGCAACATGTTGGAAAGACGATCAATAAAAAATCGTGCAATACTCTTTTACTAAAGGTAAATAGATTGATCCTTAATTTTGTATATTTGTTGCTGATGTGACATATGATGTCTAATATGTATATTTTAATCCCGTACATAAATTACTTGCATACGAATTCTAAAACACAGAAAATAAACAATGCAAGAGCATAACACATATACATAGATATTTTCCCCTCGATCCCAAAACTAGGACTACCAGCTTGATTTTTCATTATGTTCCTTTCAATGTTACAATACATGTTTATACATGCTGAAGCATCCAATACCATGGACTAAAAACTATCATGTCCAAAACCATGGACCGAAAACCATCGCGTCCAAAACCATGTGTGAAAAACATGCACAAAACCATGGGTAGGTCCGCCAAACCTAATATAGAGTCCAAAACCAAAATTTTCCGAGCGCTGCCCCGGACCCCATATAGTGGGGTTACCTGCACCCCTCAAACCCCCTGTGACTCACCCCGCTATGCAACCGGTGCAACGAAGGGGGTTCTCTGCCCCCCTTCTAACCCCCCAGTTAACTACGTTGGCTAGTCGTGGAAAGAATATAATACAACCCAACATAATAAGTGTTTGCAACCTATTGTAGGTGAACGAAATTGGTTCTATTACTGAAAGTATTGAAGTAGTAAATATATCCAAATGTGCTAAATTGGGAGAGAAGACAAGCCATCACATGTATTGATTAATGTTGTTTTTCCAGGTCTCTTTGTTTCTCCCTTTTATGCAATTTTATGTCATATGTGTATTGATGTGTATTGTTTAATGCTTCTCTCATTGTGTGTATGAAATGGTGAAATGGAAGACACCTTTATTGTAGATATGGTAGTTGGATTCACTGTGGTGATGTTCATTTTTCCTTTTTTGGGTGCATTAAAGTGTTTAGAGTGATTATAGGTGAGTTCAAGATGTGTCAAATGTGAAACCTTCGTGTGCATGGAGTCAAGCATTTAATCGTTGTTTTTTTATATCTTGAGGATTGAAGGTTTATGATAATCATGAAGCAATTAAGTAATAAATTTACTTATAATCTATAAGGGTTGTGTGTCTACATCATCAGGGCCAAATCGAAATAGGTTCCCCTTGCAAGTCTGAGCGACTTGCCAAATATAATCAGGGGTTTTTATAATCTGGTCTTCTATTTTTCTGGAATCAATTATTTGTTATACCTTTTATTTACATTATTTATTTTCACCTTTGTGGCTCTTACAAATTAAGGAGGAACTAGGGTCGACAGTAGTGTATGCAGGCACAAATTTCTGTAAGCCTATAGAGCCATACTAAAGAAAAATGTTTTGGCATGTTCGAGAATGTTTTTGGTGTTTAGGATATGGGGAAATTAATAAGATTTTTTTCCATTTTCAAGAATGTTTCTCTCTTTTTTGTTTTTAGAGAGCTTCGATTCCAGTGGAAATGGGAGTAGTAAAGGATATGTATACGTACCAACAATAAAGTCCAAATACCCTTTTCTTCTTGCATTCCTCGATTATTCAAATTATATTTTTTTAAAGTTGAAGTTGAAGAATAGCATTTAGACATGGTGAAGGTAGTACCTAACAGTTACTTTCAACCACATCATAAGAATTTTTTTAATTTAACTCATATTTTATTTAGATCCAACCATGAATCCTATGACACTAGAGACATATAACTTATAGGGAAAAAGATCAAAACATGATATGCAACACATATCACTCTTTCACTTAATTTAAAAAGTTGATGTCATTAAAAAAAATCATTTATTTAAAATGGTCTGAACATTGTGCGACATGAAAAACACCTAAAAGATCACACATAAACTTATGTAATTATTGCAAAAATAAAAATAAAAAATTCCACTGGGTGAGAATGTGCAAACAAAACAAAAGCAGTGACATTGCCACCACATGGTTCTTGTTTCTTCTATGATGCAATTTTCCAACCAACTGTCATACATTATTTACTATATGTCATCTTTTTCTTTCCATTTGTTTTCACAAGTTAACTACAACTTGAGCTTTTTAGGATGTAACTTAGTTAGCATGATTGTGCCTAAGCTTTTCATGAAGGTTAAATGCTAATTTTATAAGTTGTTTGTTTCTATGGTGATATTTTATTTGCAGTGTTTATACAAGTCATCTAGCCACATGGTGACCACTATCGACCCACCAAAGAAAACTAGTTCGAGTTTTTTCTTTTCTGGAGAAAAATGGTAGACATTACTAATGTTAGGGCATATGTTGTATACATATTTTATAGTTTAATTTAGTTTATATTATAGTGTTCATCACCTTTCATTCCTTATGCTTTTCATTGTGTCTTATTTCATTTTCAAAAGAGGAAATTAGTATTGTTGGTAAGAAGCAAAAAATGAAGAAAGAGGAGAACAATAATGCTAAAGTGGCAAATGCAAAAAGAGAGAAAGAAGGTAACTAGTATGGTGATACTCTTAAAGCTAATACCCTGCATGAGACACACACATACAAATTGATGGTCAAATCTTTAGAGTTGGTGAATTCGCCTGCAATGCCTTGGCAACATTTTGAAGTGATGAAACAATATATGTGTAAATTGTAGTCCAACCAATATTAAGTTGGAAACTCATATTGTAATAATTGACATTTTATATAAGATAAATTGTGGTTTAAATTATTTATAGTTGCCCTTGATATTATTTAATATTGAAATTAAGATATGTAACTTTGTGCTTTCATATTAAATGAACATACACATTTTATGACATTTTTAAAAAAATTTAGTTGCAAAATCATACTAATTAATTTATGTTGATGAATATTTAGCACATAAAATCAATATAAAACTACTAACTTAGTAGTTTATATTTGTTAATAATGAATGCAATGAATATATGACTAAATTAGTTGCTTATAATGATTATCAATGAAATTAAATGAAATGAATATAAACTATTAAATCAATTGTTTATACAATGAATATGAAACTACAAAAAAGAAATACATGATTATTGCAAATGATAAATCTATGATCATAGCTAATGACTAAATTTTGCATATATACGACTATTGATAACTAATTTGCAGTGTCTTATAACATGACTAGAATCTAGTCATATTTCTTTGGTCATTAATTGGTTCTAAACCATGACTAAAATTTGCATATATATGACTATTAGTAGCTTATTTACAGTAGCTTATAACACGACAAACATTTTGGTCATTTTTCTTTGGTCATTAATTGGTTTTCTCGGCTGATCATATAGTAATATATTTTGTTGTATATTTGGTCATTAATTGTGGTAATTAATGACTAAATTAAAGACCAAATTTATGACTAAATATACTACTAGATGATAAAATTAAGACAACCAATTAGTGACTAAGCTAAAAATGACTAAAACTTGGTCATGTTATAAGATATTGTAAATTAGCTAGTATTGGTCATTTTAGTTATTTTTTAGTAACTAATTAGCCATTTTGTACTAGTGGTAGAAATATTCCATGCACAAGGGGCATATGATGGCATGGTTGCATGCGCTTGAGTAAACCAAAAGACATAAGTTGTTATAACCATGACCATAAAATTATTTGCAAAATAGTAATGTGTGTCATGAGAATTAATGAACCAAATAAAATAATTTGTACTGATATTAATGCTTATAACAATATTTGGTTTTTGGATCAGTACCTTTACATAAGTGTTCATGTTCAATTATTATGCTACATTTAGAGACCCACACTATAGCTAGCCTATTCTTATGGCTACTTTTTCCTACAGCTCCAAAAATATTCCTATTATAGTCCTTAGAGAAACTGCCTAATAAGAGCTTGTTTCTACATAACATCAAAATAACTTCAACCTATGAGAATTATGTGACATAGAAGGTCCAATCTTATCGTGATGCATCTCAGTGCTAAATGCATTGGTCTCTTCCTCCTGAATATTCTCCTTGATTTGTAGTGGCTCTTTCCTATTGAAGGTCTGCACTGGTCCCCACTTCCCTCTTGATAGATTGAACACCACTACTAGGAATTCCTTTAATTTATGTCACCTTTGTTTCCAATGTTTTCAATTGAGGGAAAACCTATTCTTGGAAAATATCCAGTTTTCTCTGCAATAACACAAACTTTGTATGCACTAGAAAATGAAACATCTCAGTTTTCTTTTCTTTCTCCCTCCCCTATTATTTATCGTTGTCAACAAATCCTCCAATGTGTCGAGAAATTTGTTCAGAGGAAGTTGCAATTGAATCATCTCCCCCTCAAAAGATATATTCCTTGACTTTGCCATGATACAAAAATATTGAGCCTTCCTCCAGGCCTTAGGGATTTGAACCTCCTCCACACACGACTTCATAATGGAGAGGATGATTAAGGAATACCTGCAATAAGTCATATATAACTGCAAATGTATTTTCCCCTCAGTTCCAATGTGTTGATTTGAAGTGTTTCTAAATCCATTTCAGAATCCTTGATAATTTCTTTGATTTTAAATTGGGAGATATTGAAGGAATGAGCTATTCATTCTTGACAATGTCGTACTAAATGTTGTTTAAAGGTCAAGGCACTAATTTCCAATATGATCAAGTCCATTCCTATATTAATTATAATACTGAGCCACCTCTTCCAGTTACATGTAAGGTCTATTTGATGCTAGATGTTAAGCTGTATAAGGCAAGAGATAAATTTAATTAATTTGGATGATATTCAAATGAATGTTGACCAACCCAAGCATTCCCCTCATTTATGTGAAGTTTGGATTTTACACATTTTTAATAATTTATAATCGTCATGGCCCACCTTCCACATCATCTTAGAATAAGTTTCCCTAGATATTTCCCAAGTTGCTCCCTTCATAAATTCCAGGATTTTATCTATGGGAGAAATTATTTCACATTATTTCATGACAATTCATTCAATTATCTTTTGTTTCCATGGAACGTAAATACCCACAAGGATTGTTATAGTGCTCCTCCCAATTTCTGTGCAATTTTATCACCAAGAAGACCCAACCTTCCATGTGGGTTGCGCATAGTGATGCCTTGTCGATCCTCCCTACATGCTATCCCCTATTCCATTCACATTAATCCATCATGTCCACATATTTCCACATCACCCTGAATCATTAAACATCAACAATTTTAAAGGAAATCATCTCATTTCGCCCAAGATTTTATACTAGAGATGACATGGGAGACACATCGAATGTCTAGGTCACAAAGGTTAATCAACCTCATCCGAAAACCTATAAAATCATCCATATCATCACAAAAATTCAACAAATTGGTAAACATACCCAAAGGTTTAATTTCATGTCTTTTCTTCGTATCTCACTATGATGCATTAGGATTATGCATGCCTGACTTTATGATTTGGTAGTTAATAAATGTTATGGTGATTTATTTTTGTTCTTTGAACTCTTTTTCTACTAAAATAACTATTTATTACTCTATTTCATTGTTTACAACCTTCAAACTATGTAAATTTTGTGAAAACCATGAAAATGGGGGCAAACCAAAATGAAAAGAGCCTGTGTAGAACCCATCAGGCACAATTCTTGATGAAATGGATGATAAGAATCTGAATTGTTTCTTATTTTTAGGCATAATATTATAATGGACATCGAAATTTCTTCGTAAGATGGGATGTTAAGAGTTTTAGAGCAAGAACCACTAGGTGAAGAGGTTTTAGTACCTACCGTTCAAACTAATGAGGAAGGGCCTAACAAAAATTCTATTGCAACACTTCATGATGTTGTTAAATCCAACTTTCACAAGGTAGTCACTTGATCCAAATTACTTCCATATACTGATATGGTAAAATGGGTTGTTAACCATGCAAACACCTATAAGTAGTTTATTTTTACTCCTCACATTGCAATTGATGGCTGTTTTTGGTGAGAAGACATCCAGGTCATGTACAAATTGTCTAACCTTGAATCTTCTTATAATGCTAAATTTGTGGAATATTTTATAAAATAATAATGCACACAGTATAAAATAATATTCCCATTTTAATAAAAGAATTAATAAGAGACTTGAATAAACATAGAGAAGAGTCTTCCAAGGAGTAAGCTATTGCTCCTTTAAGCCCTCTTTTTCCTATGTTTCCGCCATGTTATGCCGATTTTTTGGTAAGAAGGATGTTTCACATTTTCCCTTAGATTGGTTACATCTTATCTAAATGGCTTTATAGGGACATACTCTCAATTGGGATAACATCATACGAAATAATATTTCCCTTCATATTAACACTTTCCACCATGATAAAACTAATTTCTATAATCCCCTATTTTATATTTTTGCATTTATCATGGAAACCATCTGTTTCTCCACTTCCTTTCCAACAATGGGTTGCAAATGGAAACCTCCCAAGCCCTTTTATATTCATTTACTTCACAAAAATATACGGGAAGATAATTATTTCAACTACTTCTTCGAAATTATTGATTTCATAACGATTCTAATTTTTGAAGCTATCTTTAATATGAAGATCCCGAGAATGTCTCAAGAAGCCATGAACTTCCTTTCAAGAATTGAAGATTGGTTTTATAAGGGGAATTTCACATATATCATAGTTTATGTTTGTTATCATCCTCCTCATGCTCTACCCCTTTATATTCCCAATATGGTTATTTACAGAGAAGTGGCTTATCAAATAGTAGAAATCGGAATAATGACCAAGTTAAAAAGAGCCTATAAGAAACTATGGCATTAGTTCCTAGTTCCAATTGGTATATATCCACTACATACTTTTCAACATGCAAGAAAATAACTAATTACTTTCCATGCACTCAAGCTAGCTATAGTTCCTTTTAAATTGCATGAAGCTCATGGAGAAATTGGTAGGGTAACTATTGACGTAGTGATTAAAAAAGATTCACATGAAAATTATGTTTACTATGACTTGTTTGGTAGAGAAAATTATTATCAAGAGGTATGTAGCAAAGCCAAGAGACTACCTACATAATTTTTTGATTTCTTTTTGGTTTTAAGAGATGCTAGAAGAGCCTCACTACCACTAATCTTGGAGAAATCAATAGGAGATGAAATAACAACAGAAGATTCAATATATGCAATGAAATAATATACCATTCAAAAATAATAAACAATGCAAGAAGAAAAGTGGCTTTTGAACCTACCACAAAGATACTCAAAGGGACTATCCTAGATAAAACAAAGACCTTTATCATGAATCAACAAAGAGATGTGTTCAAAAAATTTACTTAATAAATTCCTAAATAAACAATTAGTGCAAAAGCTATACATCAAGTACATGTCCAAGATATTGAAGGACAACAATTGGCATATCCTCCTCTAATTGTCCCTAAAACCAATATTGTTGATCCTAAGATTATAATTAAAACTCCTATTAGCATAATTCCATGTTTAAAGTAGATGGAGGTTTCAACAAGATCTATATCTCTAATCAAAATAGAGAATGTACCATCCAATGAAGTATTTTATATACTAGAGAAAAATTTTATTGTAGAATTGAGGCTTCTGTGATCAATCATAGTTATATAAGAAGGATTTCGGCGTAAATCACATCAAGAAAGACCTTTGTCGATGCGTTTCGAACCAACTAGTGTGGTTCATCGTCAGGACAAGTTGAAGAGACAGATCAAGTCTAGCATGTTAAATAGTCCGAGCAGAGACTCCAATAGCTAAAAAGTACTAACGGTTATTTCCTGACCCAAGGAACCAGTCAAACTTCCATTTATTAATTTAATATTATTATTATTCTTACTATTACCATTATTTCTCATATTTATTATTTTATTTAAAAATGAAATAAAATAAGGGTTAGTTATCTATTTGTTTATTTAAATTATCCAATTAATTATATATAAATCAATATAAATAACTCACTAATATTCTTAATACTTATTATTTTATTTATGGAACTAATTTAAAATTAAATAACTTAATGTTTAGTTACTAAAGGTAATTCAATAATTTAAATT
>APFE030579748.1:0-19080 GCA_000404065.3 Pinus taeda
GGTAAGTGCTAGGTGCAGGTTTGGTTTTCCTAATAGAACACTCGAAGGTAAACCACTATTGAAATGTGAGCTCATGTAACCACTGGTGCTTGGCTAGAAGAAGAAATGTCCTTCCTATACTTGTTGAAGGCTAGGCTAAAAGGATATAACCTATATATCTGTGTGGACAGGGGAACAATTAACAACGTGTCCATGAGAAATATTAGTAACATTTGTAGTCTTCTTGGTTGTGAGTGGGATTTTTTCAAGGCGTATATTAGTCATACTTACATGCCATTTGGATTTATGCATGTCATCATCCCTTCGTCATATCATATGATGTTGTATATATTCATATATAAATATAAATTGTTTTAATCTAAATTATATATTATCTTATGCACCTAGGTTCAGAAATGTGTAAATCCTAATTCTATCATAAGATTGGAAAAAATCAACAATTCTCACATCATTTACCAGATTTTTCATTCATGCAAAAACAAAGTTTTCCCGACACACACATTGGGCTCTATCAGGATTTGGTCACATCCATGGAAATTGACATTGGGCCTCTTCCTTGGTTGCTTGCTTATATCTTCCCAAACAATGCATAATCGAACAAATAATTTTGTCTCGTGAAATGTTTTCTTGTCAATGTTCCATTGACAATCCAATATGAATCACATATTTTCTTGTCAATGTGCCATTGATAGTCCAGTATGAATCACATGCAATTTGTTTTGATTGTGGCAGAGGAGATACAACATTTCATAAATGGATACCATGTGGTGGTTGGATGAATTACTCCTACTCTTTTTAGGGTAAGGGAAATCCACCATAATTTTCGGCCTGTGTTAAGCACTTGGTTCCCACTTGGGCCAAAAGGTCACCTTTCTAACTTCTCGTTTCATCTCATATAGGAAAATTATTTGGCAGAAAAAATCGATTGAATGGCATGTTTTTCATTGATTGAACACCCCACATTAGTGGGTGGTTTTATTTATTTTATTGAAATATAAAACCCAAAATAGTACACTGAATTGAAAGGAGGAATCTAAAGGGCATCAAATTCAATAGTTTGTCCTTTGGGTCCACAATTAAATTTTTTGGAAGAACATCATAGAAAATTCACAAAAATAATATAGTATTGCATATTACAAATTTTTTATATTTAATGGGATCATTACTGTGGATGTGACAGAGTTTTGGATCAATCTTGCACCATATCCTCAATTTCGTTTTATGTATGTTTTCTTCCTATGCTCGAGTAATCTTTGCACAGAAAACCTATCATGAGCAACTATTTGTGTCCGAGATTACAAATGCAATGATTGAACCCTCGAGCATGATGGCCAAGTTTGGCCCAAGGCATTGGAAGTACATGGCTTGTTGTCTCATGTATTGAGAGGATGTTGTGGCAAAATATGTGAATACAGCAATACCAACCATCAAGGCTAAATGGGTTATTCAATTTGTAGACTAGTAGGTGAAATTTTATTTTTGTTTACACTTTGAAGCCTCACTAGACCTATGACGTTTATTCCTCTGTTTCTCACAATGTGCCATTGGTGGTTTACCAGGTGCCCCATAGGTTTCAAATTTGGCATCCGTTACCAACCACCCAAAGTGGTGCACGGGGGAGACCTTTCCAAGGTGCAGCTCGTTCTTTGCATGATCAACAACAATATTCTTATGGATAAAGTCATTTAATAGATTGAACACATGTTTGATTTTGTTACCATTGTGTTAAATATGATTTACATTCTCCAGTTGCCACATTTATCATTATGTACCATATATAGTATGTGGATACACCAAAAAGGCATCACGCGTTTATAATTGGCATACTGCCGGTAATGTGCAAGCATAAATAAGGTAATAAATGACTATTGATACATTGATTTTGGGTCAGATTACTATTTGAGCAGACAAATCTCAATATTTAGTCCCTTGCATGATAATTACAATCCTAATTTTTGAGCCTTGGAAATGCTACATTAATGGAGGTGTTGAACTGGACATGCCATCCTCAAGTCCTCCATGTTTTTTCTTTTTCTGTTTGGGCTTCTGAATTCATGGAGGTTTAAGGTCTCTGTAAGACCAACAATCCATTCTCAGTGAGAAGTTCAACTATTATAGCTTCATTGGATAAGGATTTTGGGTATTTGAAGGCCATTTAGCTCAAATTTTTGCAATTGTAGCACTATTTTCTCACGCTAGGGAATTCTATTTGTGTACATTTTTCTCATAAGACCCAGGGACTCAAAACATCGTAAATCAACTAGCTTACCCTCGTTTTGCTCTGTTGTGGCCTTGGAAGACTCAAGATCCTTTTTGAGAGAATCCAAGGTTGTTTCCAACTCTGTTAATGTGCACATAAGGCTTACTTTTTCTTCTTTTTAAATCAATGTTCTTTTATTCAATTCAGTTTGTATTAGCTTACCCTCTTTTTCCTCTATTGTGGCCGTGGAAGACTCAAGATCCTTGTTGACAGAATCCAAGGTTGTTTCCAACTCTCCTAACATGCCCATAAGGCTTACCTTTTCTTATTTTTAAATTAATGTTTTCTTATTCAATTCAGTTCATAAAGAAGTGCTCTCCACAGGAGGTTGTCATGATATCCACAAGGTATTTTAAGACATGTTTTTTTACTGTAGTCCAAGGCATTGGTTTAGATTAGGCTTAGATTATGCCATGATTATTAAATTATTGTGTTGTCTTCATTCAAATCTATAGTTTAATGTGCATGTAGGTTTAAAACTTCCAATGTCTTTTTAGTTTAGTTTTAACACTAGTATGGGGAAGCAAGTGTAGTTTAAATCTAATTATAAGGTAGTTTTGTTTCATTTTGATCAGTTATGTTGTAATTTAGTTATGTTTTAATTAAGTATACTTCCCACTTATTTATTTACTATAGTTTGGTGTGAGTATAGTTTGGACCATTTCCCACAATTATTAAAATGAGCTGCTCTAACTTATCATCCTAAAAGTCATTTTTTAATAGCGTTTATTTTTATAATTAAACTAAATTTCTTCTACTAGGTAGTTTAGATTAAATGTCTTTCTCCAATAAGATATGTAAGTTATGTTTTTGAATTTATATAATATAAATGGATATTATATGTATTATATATTATATAAATTAGATATTAATAGATATAAATTAGATATATATAATATAAATTAGATATTAAGCTCTATAATATGGTATATCTTTAACTAAAATAATATAATGAAAAAATATTTGAATTTATATAATATAAATGGATATTATTTTTCTATTAAAATCTATATTATAAAATGAAATAGTGATGTAAATGTTTTTTAAGATCAATTTTGAATATGTGTTTTATTAATGTCTCAACTACATCATGTATATATAAATTCCTAGAGTAGGCTAGAGTAGGATAGAGAGGAGTAGGGTAGGCTAGACTAGGCTAGGCTAGGCAAATGTAGAGTACGGTATTCTAGAAGAGGTTACAATAGGTTAAGGTAGGCTAGGTTAGGGTAGGCTATATTAGACCATTCTAGGCTAAAGTAGGCTAGGCTAGGCTAGAGTAGGGTAGGTAAGACAAGGCTAGAGTAGGCTATGCTATGCCAAGAAAGAGTAGGCTAGGATAGGATAGGATAGAGTACACTAAGTTAGGCTAGGCTAGAGTAGGCTAGAGTAGGCTAGGTTAGGCTGGGCTAGGCTAGAGTAGGCTAGCCTAGGGTATGGTAGTCTATTATAGCTTATTAGGCTAGAGTAGGCTAAAGTAGGATAGAGTATGTGAGGCTAAGCTAGGCTAGAGTAGTTTAGGCTAAGCTAAGCTAAGCTAGAGTAGGCTACGTCAGGTTAAGATAAAGTAAACTAAGATGGGCCATGATAGGTTAGGCTAAAATAGTTTAGGCTAGGCTAGAATAGGCTAGTTAGTTAGAGTGGGCTAAAATAAGGCAGGTTAGAGTAGGTTAGGATATAATAGTCTAGGCTAGAGTAAGCTAGGATAAAGTAGTCTATGGTAGGCTAAAGTAGGATAGAGTAGGAAAGGTTAGAGTAGGTTAGAAAAGGTTAGATTGGATAGGCGAGACTAGGCTAGGGTAGAGTAAGATAGGCTAGGGTAGAGTAGGATAGAGTAGGGTGGAGTAGAGTAGGTTAGGTTAGAGAAAGCTAGAGTAGGCTAAGGTAGGTTGGGATGTACTAGGCTATGCTAGGGTAGGTTATGCTAGAATAGTCTAGGCTAGAGTAAGGTAGGATAGTGTAGGCTACCAAGGCTAAAGTAGGATAGAGTACGAAAGGCTAGGCTAGGATAAGGTAAAGTAGGCTACAAAAGTTTAGGATAGGATATGCTAGACTATGCTAGGGTAGAGTAGGATAAAGTAACCTAGACTAGAGCAGGCTTGGATAGAGAAGGCTAGAGTCGACTAGCGTAGAGTATGTTAGGCTATGTTAGGTTAGGATATAGTATGTTGGGCTAGGATAAGGTAGGCTAGAGTAGGCTACGTTAGGTTAGGCAATAGTAGGCTATGTTAGGTTAGTTTAGAGTGCGATAGGTTAGGTTATGATAATGTAGGCTCGGTTAGGCTAGGATAGAGTAGGCTAAGCTAAAAAATTGCAGAGTAGGTAGGTCTAGTCTAGGCCAATGTAGGCTAAGATAGGCTAGACTAGAGTAGGCTAGGGTAGGGTAGTGTAGACAAGGCTAGGTTAGCCTAGGCTAGACTAGACTAGAATAGGCTAGGCTAGGCTAGACTAGAATAGTCTAGGCTAGACAAGACTGGAATAATCTAGGCTAAGTAAGGATACATTAGGCTATGTTAGCATAGGTTAAGCTAGGCCAGGATAAATTAAGTTAGGTTAGGATTCAATAGGCTAGAGTATGATAGGCTAAGGTAGGCTGGGCTAGGCTAAAGTGGGATATAGTTGGCTAGGGTAGTTTAGGCTAGGCTATAGAATAGCCTAGGCTAAGCAAGGATAGTCTAGGCTAGATAGGCTAGGATAGTGCAGGTTAGGATATGATAGGCTAGGCTAGTCTAGGATAGAGTAGGCCATGCTAGGCTAGGCTAGACTTGACAAGGCTTGAGTGAGGTACGATAAGCCAAGTTAGGGTAGTGTAGGCTAGTATAGGCTTGGGTAGCATAGCCTAGGCTAGGCTAGGGTAGTGTAAGCTGGAGTAGTGTATGTTAGGCTAGGTTAGTCTAGTGGAGGCTAACCTAGGATAGACTATTCTAGGTTAGGATGGAGTAGGCTAGGCTAGGATAGAGTAGGCTTGAGTAGGATAGGCTAAAGTAGGTTAGGCTAGGATAGATTAGGCTAGGATATACTAGGTTAGACTAGGGTAGGCTAGGAAATAGTAGGCTAGGCTAGAGTAGCAATAGGCTAGTGTAGGTTAACCTAGAGTAGGCTAGGTTAAAGTAGGTTAGAGTAGGCTAGGTTAGGCAAGGTTAGGCTAGGCTGTGCTAGGCTAGGATATAGCAGGCTAGGATAGGATCAGATGGGCTAGGATAGAGTAGGGTAGAATTGGCTAGGATAGCTTAGGCTAGGTTAAGGTAGGTTAGAGTAGTCTAGGGTAGGTTATTGTAGGATAGAGTAGGTTAGAATAGGCTAGGCTTGGCAAGGTTAGAGTAGGTTAGAGTTGGTTAGGCTAGCCTAAGCTATAGTATGATAGGATAGAACTCACTAGATGTGAGTAGACTAGGCTAGGTAGGTTAGGCTAGGCTAGAGTAGGATAGAGTTGGCCACGCTAGTGTAATCTATGCTAATATAGGTTAGAGTAGGCTAGGATAGTCTAGATTATGCTTGGCTAGGCTAGATTTTAGGTTAGAGTAAGCTAGGCTAGGCTATATTATTTTAGAGTAAGCTATGGTAGACAAGGCTACAGTAGGATAGGATAGAGTTAGATATGGTAGAGAAGACTTAGATAGGTAGGCTAGGGTATGTTAAACTATGATAGAGTAGGCTAGGCTACAGTAAATATGATTTAATAGGTTAGGTTGTAGTAGGTCAGGCTAGAGTGGACTTGGCTAGGATAAGCTAGAGTAGGGAATGGAAATCTAGAGCAGATTAGGCTATGCTAGGCTAGTCTAGCTTGTCCTAGGTTATAGTAGGGTAGGGTAAGAGAACCGAAGGTAAAGTAGGTTGGGCTACGCCACAGCAGGCTAGGCAAGGAAAATATTGGCTAATGTAGGATAGGCTAGGGTAATCTAGGCTATGCTAAAGTAAGCTAGCCTAAGGTAGGCTAGTGTAGGCTAGGCTAATCTAGGCTACGCTAAAGTAAGCTAGCCTAAGCTAGGTTAGTGTAGGGTAGGTTTGGCTAGAGTACGCTAGTCTAGGTTAGAAAGGGCAGGCTAGGTTAGTGTAGGCTAGTAGTCTAGAGTAGGATAAGCTCAGGTAGGATAGGTAAAGTTAGGCTAGGTTAGGTCACGCTAGCCTAGATCAGGTTAAGATAGGCTATAATACGTTGGAGTAGGCTAGGCCAGTTTAAGGAGGACTAGGATAGAGTAGGCTAGGCTAGACTATGTCATGATAGAGTAGGCTAAGTTAAGCTATGATAGGATAGAGTAGGTTAGGCTTGGTTATGTTAGGATAGAGTAGGCTAGGCCATGATAGGCTAGGCTAGTCTCAACTGAGCTATGATAGAGTACGTTAGGTTATGCCAGCTAGGATATTCTAGAGAAGGCTACGATAGGTTAGGACAAGCTAGAGTAGGCAAATCTAGGCTAGTCTTGGTGAGAGTAGGTTAGACTAGTTATTATTGCGCTAGGCTGAGATGGGTTAAGCTAGGTCGGGTGGGGCAAGGCTAGGGTAGGGAAGGCTAAGCTAGAATAGGATCATGTTAGTTAGGCTAGTCTAGGATAGCATAGGATAAAGTTGGCTGGGCTAGGCTAGGCTAAAGTAGGTTAGCTTAGGCTAGGATACGCTAGAAAAAAAACGCTACAGTAGAGTAGGCTAGACTAGGATATGCCAAGGTATGCTAGGATATAGTAGGCTAGCTTAGGCTAGGCTAGGCTATAGTTGGCTTGACCATAGTAGGGTAGGTTAGAGTAAAGTAGGTTATTTTAGGGTATCCTAGCATAGGCTAGGTTAGAGTGGGTTAAATTAGGCTAGATTAGACTATAGTAAGCTAGGATATGATAGAGTAGGCTAGTCTAGCCTAGGCTAATCTAGATTAGGTGAGGATAGGGTAGGATAGGTTAGGCTAGAGTAGACTAGACTAGGCTAGGGTAGCCTAGGCTAGAGTAGGCTAGGCTAGGTTAGGCTAGCCTAGGCTAAACTAGGCTAAGCTAGAGTAATCTACGTTAGGCTAGTCTAGCCTAGGCTCAGCTATGGTACATTGGAGTAGAATAAGTTAAGCGAAAGTATTCTAGGTTATGCTAGGCAAAGCTACACTGGGCTAGGGTATACAACGAAAGGCTAGATAAAGATATGATAATAAGGGTCTAGGCTAGATTAGGGTAGGATAGGCTAGGCTCTAGAAGGCTAGGCAAGGGAGGCTAGAGTAAAGTAGGCTAGGCTAGGCTAGAGTAAGGTAGGTTAGACTATGCTAGAGTAGGATAGCTATGCTATACTAGAATAAGCTAGTGTAGGCTAGATAGACAAGAGTAGGAAAAGTTAAGCTAGTGTAGGCTAGACTAGGGTATTGTAAGGTACATTAGGCTAGACTAGGCTAGTGTAGGTTAGACTAAGATAGAGTAGGCTAAGGTAGGGTATGTAATGCTACACAAATTTATGGTAATAGGGGTTTATGCTAGAGTGGGCTAGGTTAGGTTAGGCTAGGCAAGCCTAGCTTAGGGAAGGCTAGGCAAGGCTATGCTAGGCAGGGTAGAGTAGAGTAGGTTAGGCTATGGTGGTGTATGCTAGCTAGGCTAGGCTAGACTAAGGTAGTTTAGGCTAGCTAGGCAAGTGTAGGCTAGGTTAAGCTATACTAGGCTAGTGTATTCTAGCCTAGGCTAGACTAGACTAGTGTAATCTAGGGTAGGCTAGACTAGGCTAGCGTAAGCTAGGCTAGGGTAGGCTAGACTAGGCTAGCGTAAGCTAGGCTAGGCTAGGCTAGGCTAGTTTAGGCTAGGCTAGGATAGAGTAGGCTAGGTTAGGTGAGGATAAAGTAGGCTATGCTAGGGCTAGTGTAATGTAGGCTAGGCTAGTGTAAGCTACAATAGGCTAGGCTAAGGTAAGCTAGGCTACAATAGGCTATAATAGGCTAGGCTAGAGTAAAGTAGGCCATGATAGCCTAGGATAGGTCAGGCTAGGATAGGACAAATTAAGCTAGGATATATTAAGGTAGGCTAACCTAGTGCAAGCTAGGTTTATCTGACACGCTAGGGTAGGCTGGAGTATGCTAAGCTAGGAGAGAGTAGGCTAGGCCCAATTATGCTAGAGTAAGTTAGGCTAGAGTTGGATAGGCTAGGCTACATTAAACTAGGACAAGTAGTGTAGGTTAGACTTAGCTAGGCTAGGCTAAAATAGGTTTAGTTTGCCTAAAGAAGGCTAGGCTAGGCTAGGCTAGAGTAAGCTAAGTGTAAAGTAGGTCCATCTCATACTAAAAACAAAAACTTTTTTCGTTAACATTACTAAAATCGATCATGAATCTAAAATACTAGTATTGTATATTATTTTATCTACGCCATTTCCATGTCATATACTGCTAGTATAGGCTATTAATTTTCATTGCATTACAAGGAATCTATTTTTTATTCTAAATATTGACAATTTATTAATTCAAATTTTGGCTATATATAGTTATTGCTTTAAAGTATCACATTATTATCCATTGACATTGTTTGTTGCAAAGGATATCAATTTCATTTAATATGATTATAATTTAATTACAAGATCTCCTTGTATAACAAAATTTAGTGTATGTTTTTGTTCCCTCTAATTGATTTCAAATTATATACTTTCCATTCTAAAGAGTTAGTTCCTTATAGTGTCTTTACTCACTAGACTCACCTTTGTTCCTATCTACCTTTTTCAAGGTTCCCTTGACTCCAAGTAAATTATAAGCAAGAAACATTTAAACTTGCTATTATAAGTAAGGATTATTCCATTATATACTAATCTATTTTCCTCATCCTACATTTTCTACCTTGGCAATGTTCAAAACCAACATTGTTATCTAAGTTATCAATCCTAGCTTTTATCAATTCAAACCTTGCCATGTGTTTTCCTCACAGCTAGATATTTTCGCAGAAAACTTGGTTATAAATAGGAGTGTTCATCCTTATCTCTTAAAGAAGAGGTATTTAATTCACATTTCACTAATATATCTGTATGAATATAGTTTCTTAGGGTTTAGGGCTTAAGGTTTATAACACTTTAGTAAAGGATTTTAATAAACGGTTAAAAAATGATTACAAAACACATGTTAAAATGTTACAAAATGCTTATGGTTTAGGTTTTATAACACTTTAGTAAATGAATTTAATAAGCGCATAAAATTTTTTATGAAACGCTTGCTAAAATGTTATAAAATGCTTAGGATTTAAAATGTATTGTCCAACTAGATAATTTTTATGATCTCCAGGAAACATTTATAGGGGTTGTGAATTCTAAAACAAATATTTCCTCTATGCCATATGAAACTATAAATTTATGAAGTTAAGTCAATCCAAAAAATATAAAATTAAGGGTTGATTGTTGTAAAAATGAAATGTCATACTTCATCCTACTATTTAAGGAATAAAAACATGTGTTCACTTGGACTTAGAAGAATGAATTCCAACCTTGAACCTTCTGTTAAAAGTGAATTATATAAGCTTCTAGTAGCTAGGATAATATTTGCTATCTAACACACTCAGTGGTTAGAAAATCTAGTTCTTGTAAGAAATAAAAATAGTGATATTCAAATTTATGTCTATTCTTTCAATCTTAATAAATCCTAAGACAAGGAAAACTATCATGTTCCACCCATGGAATAGATTTTACAACACATCTCTAGCTCTGATATGTTATTTATATTGGACAAATGTTTAGTTTACAACTAGGTTATGGTTTATCTTGTATATTAGCATAAGATTACCTTCAAAAGTATATGGAGAATTGTTTACTATAGGATGATTCCTTTTAGGCTAATTAATTCTACTGTCAACTTCTAAAGAGAAATGGACATTAATTATTGTGGCTTGATAAATGAGTCCTAAATTTGCTAACCACTTCACTATGATCCTTTATTTATTCTCCTTTCCCAATATTACTCATGTGTTCATGCCATGATGTTTCTAGAATTCTTGTATCTACAAATCACTCATGATGAGCAAATATAAGCTTGAAAATATCCTATTCTACCATGTTTCATACATATTGTATGTTCATTCCTTTAATTCTTGCTCAAGAGGGACAAAGGGGGATTTACGGAACATGGCTGCACTTTGATAGGTTGAAAGGGTGAAGACAGAAGGCTTTAGGGCTTTGCCATGTGCTTGTGCACTCAGGAGAGGGAGGAAGTGAAGACGGGGTGTGTGGCACATGTTTGAAGGATGGAGGGGATGGCTTCAGGCATCATAAGTGCATTCTACACTCAAGGGAGATATGGAGGGCACAATGCGCACTCTTGAAGGCTAAAGGTTGTGGGCTTTGGGCCTTCGAGGTGTGCTTATGTGGTCAAGAGGCCCAGGAGAAGGTACAACACACTCATTAAGGTTGAATCCTAATGCTTGATGACTTTGCAGTGTGCTCCTACGCTAAAAGGGTCCAAAGAGGGAGCATGGTACATAAGGAGGTCGCGCTTCTTCGATTTGAAGGAGTGCACTCAGTGAAGTTTCCGTCTCTAGGAGGGAACAATTCGAATTAAGGAAAGGAGAAAAGGGTTAAGGAGTGAGTCTTGTTCCCTTAGAGGACTCATGGTTCTCTTTCAAACAACGAAGGATTCCCCATCAAGGATTTGTAGTGTCCTCATGTCCTCTTGGCCTTAATGAGTTTACTTTGAAGCCAAATATTTTCCTATGTCTGGAATATGAGGCGAGTGGCTAATAAGATGAGTTTAGACATAGAACCAAGCATGACACATACCAAATCATCAAGAGAACTTAGGGAGAGTTGAAAAATGACAACTATACATCAAAACACTACCTTATACACATTCCCCAACTACAACGAGTGTAGTGTGTGCAAGTATCACCCAGAAGTGTAATTTTACGATGACAAATATGTTATAACCACGAAGTGTACCAAACGATGTACTGATCAATGTAATGTCACTCAAGACCATTCAAAGACATTTGAGACCATTCAAAGACACTTGAAACACATAGAATAAAATGAAACAACATTTGGATCAAAGTAATTCTAGATCTGGCTGTAAAAATAGGCTCCAAAATTCAAATGTAGTGAAATTTTGGAGAGTGTTGTGGCAAAAATATCACTCGACAACTCGCTAGGTGAACTTCAACTTCAATGTCCATGGATACCTATATGTTAAGGGTTGAACCTTCAAGAAGTATTGATTTCCTTGACCTCCCCTTTTCGACCTAATTTTACACATAACATCTCACTTTTCTCAACTTGGTTGAAATACACATAGAAGCTACACCACATCACAATTTTTTCAATACAAGAACACGTAATGTGCACGACGGTTTTATGATTTTCTGAGTATGATATTTCATGTTTGGTGTTGTGTCGATGCCAGCAAGCCTAGAAGGTACCCCGACAGATGCACATGAGAAGCACAAACATTGCTTCGCTGCCATCGAGACTAGATAATACACCAATGAAGTCACTAGCTTCACCTCCCTGCACTAGAATCCTTTCTCTTCTTTCACCCTTTATTTATTTATTTTAATAGAATTATTCATTGGCTTTCAATGAGCAGACGAGCAATCCCAACTTATTCAGTGAAGAGGACGTTTCAACTACAAAGAAGTTTTTTTAACATGTCTGATATTGGTTTACTCACTTAAGATTTTCCCCTTTTCCCTAATCTACTAGACTAGACAAGCGCTAACACACAAGAAGACTTACATCAAGTTGAGAAGTTTAGATACGAACATAGGCATGGATCTAATAGTTTCCCTCAAGGTTCTACTATTGGACAAATCATATTTTCCGTCTTGCCTTAGCTCAACCTATGGAATTTCCCCAAACAAGCAAGGAGACTTAATATTAATAAGTTAATTTATTCATAAAAAGGTTTGATTGTTCCTATAGAGTAATGTAGTGATTGATTCATGTTCATTTGTTTGAAATGTTATATTTTAAAATGGATAAATATGTGCTATGATAATTTGCATTAAAAATTATGAAAGCTCCTCTTTGCTTCGAGATTGTAATCTCTACTAACAGTGTCAACCACGCGAAGGTGGAAGTGTACATGCCCCAAAAACTTTGTGTTGTTGATATGGACTCTTTTAGATATCAACACGTGGAGATGATTTAATATATTGATTTAATATGTTAAATTATTAATGAGGTTAATGGGTATTTAAAAAAAAGTAATTTATTAACATTAATGAAAATAAATTATGGTAAATTTTTGCATTAGTCACATTATTATTGTTGTGGTAGCAATATTTATTAAAAATATTTACTAATTATGTTCTTTTATCTTAAAATGTTATAATTTTTATCAATTATATATATATTATTTTTTTGTTTACATTTAATGTTTCAAATAACTTTTATTTATATCTCTTATTTAATATAAATATATATTAATATATATATTAATAATTATATATATATTATATATTATTTAATATAATAATATATATATATAGTATTTAATAAATTAATACATTTAAAAATGAATGAAATATAACCATTAACCAATACAGTAAAAAAGAAAAAAGAAATACAAACATCATTATAATTAAAACTCAATATAATAAATAAACATTAAAATAGTATACAATAAAAAGATAAGACTTAATTAAATCTATATAAAATACACACTTTCAAGTTTATAATTAAATTCATGGCTAATACAAATCAACATAACAAACACAAGAATTCATTGACAAAACAGTTCATAAACATACTTAATCAATTTGAAATAAACAGAGATACAATATACAATTTCAAATGCAATGGAATATAAAATTTAAACGCATATATTCACGGACATTTAGAAATCCACCCACACATACAAACAATTAATAAAACAAATTCTCACATGTATATGCAATTTCGGACAACAACTGGAATACAAATTTAAATAAGAAAACATACAATTTAAAATTTTTAAATATCAAACACGAAATACAAATTCAAATAGAAAAAAGTGTGATATACAATTCCAAATAAGGAAACATACATCATACAATTTCAAGTCAATACAAAAACAAACACTCAAACATGCCATTGCAACATTAAATAGGAAAACTCAAAATAGAAAACCTACTACAAACTATTTACGCTATAAAATTAATTGCAATCACAATTCAATACAACAAACACACTATTACAATTTCAAGTCACCTACAATACAAATATTCATAAATAAGAATTCACACACACACACACACACACACACATATCCAATTTCAAATAAAGAAACATACAAAGTACAAGTTGAAATAAACAAACATACAATATACAAATTCAGCTAAACACACAACGTACAATTTTAAGTCAATAAGATAAAAAAGTAATATATTATTATGCGACTTTAAAGAAAGGTAAAGTCATAATATGAAAATTAAAATCTACATTATACATCCACATTCAAATTCATAATTCAATACGAAAAACACATGATTACAATTTCAAATTACATGCAAATATTCATAAATAAACATCCATACAACCATTCACATATATATGCAATTTCAATAAAATAAACATACAAAATACAAGTTCAAATAAGCAAACACACAATATACAATTTCATGTCCAAATACAGAAGCAAATAATCATTGTCAAAACCACTCATATAAAAGCAATTTCAAACAAACAAACACACAATTCAACTAAACAAACCATCAAAACCACTCACATATACATGCAATTCAACTAAAGATAAGCTTACACAATTTCAAATGAACAAACAAAGACGTACACAATTTGAATTCAAAATATCAACATAAATACATAAAACATTTTCAAAATCACAAACATATATATACAAATTCAAGTAATGTTATAACTCTTTACATTTAGAGTTATAGTATTTCTAGTGACTTAATTAATTCCCTAACTCTTTCTAAAATCCGGCTTCACAAATGTCTACTCGTTAGCAACTAATGATACAAAAAAAAACTAAACTCAATAGAATAGATAAAAATTGGTATGATATAGTCAAACAATAGTCGCAATAAATAAATTCAGAAAAGTAAGAGATACCTTTTTCTTATCTCTCCCTAGAACTGTAAATAAACTTCATTTCGAATACCAAGTTTCAAGGTTAATCCAAGAAAAAAAGGTGTGACAATCTAAAAAAGTTCCAAAATATATTAAGTTTGTAGAGACTAGCTCAAGGTTATATTACTAAAAACTAGTACTCCTCAGGGTTGTTTGAAACACAATGAAAATTAAAATTGGTACCATCGAGTAAGGCATACCTAGATATCTATTTTTCTTAGTTTTGAATTTTCCGTCATGCATAGCCAAAGTGCTAAATATGTAACCAGTTCTAGTATTGAAAATTTTTCATGGAAACTAAGTTAAGGATATTGCACCGAAAATTGTTACTTTTTGGGCTATTTCAAACAACTAAAAATAAAATAAGTACCATAAGGTAAGACATGCTAAGGTGACTTTTTTTAACAATTTTGTGGAAATTTCAAACAACTTAAAGTTAAAATAAGTACCATAAGGTAAGACATACTAAGGTGGATTTTTTTGGTTAGTTTTCACTTGTTTTGAATTTCCCATCGAGCATAGATGAAGGGCTAAGCATGAAATATCATTTCTTGTATTTTTAGAGAACAAAATATTTTGTTGTTGTTTTGAAAAAAGAGCATAAAATGTTGAGAGAACCCAATCAATAATAAAAAAAGAACCTAAAAGAATAAAATAAAGGATGCATTTGAGGATGCTAACAACTAACTGTGAACACACCATAAAAAAATATGTATGCTTACCATACCTTGTTAGTAAAAGTAATTGTGAGAAATTGGAATAGATTCTCTTCAACTGAATATCAATTTTGATAGCGAAATGATTAAAAGAAATAAAAACCAAAGGATATACCAACTATGTAGCTCTTGTTGATGCAAAAAAGAAGAACATTTTATCATAATGCTTAAATGCAACACATTAACTTATTTTATCATAATGCTTCATTGCAACACATTAACTCATTTTATCATAATGCTTCAATGCAACACATTAACTCATTTTATCATAATCCTTCAATGCAACACATTAACTATTAAAGATGAAAACATAACAAAATTCTAGGTTATGCTATGTAAGGGAAATATGTAGTCATGGCGTAGAAATTTTTGTTACAGGTAATCAATGATCAAAGATAAAAGTTGAACTAACTTATAACACTATGTGGAAAATTGTGTGAAATTACCAAACATTGTACTTTTTCTATATAGTAAAATGTTTGAAATTATTTGTAACCTATCATGCCTCAATCTTGCATAGTATCAACCTAATATCATTGTATGAAAGGATATTTGTTACCATGGATTTTTATAAATTATAAGAGAAATCATTAATTATCGAAAGATGTTGCTTCGAGCTGATAATGTAGCTTAGTTGTTCATTTTAATTCAAACAACTATCATTTAGAATAAATGAATCCCCCAGACATGAGAAAAATACTAACAAACAAGAATTCTTCACCGATTATGAAAACGGAATCGTAAATATATAACTAAACCAACATTCTTCCTATAGCCAATTGAGCTCATTTCCTTATTATCAATGTCTACAATGAGCATTGAGTACCACAATAGTTTTCATGAATATTAAATAGGAACACACAATCAAGTTCGTTCAACTGGATCTTAATTTAAGCACATGTAATGTTCATGGCGAGATGAATACTTTGAGAAAACTACTAAGCACATACCCAAGATCAAATCAAAATGTGGGTAGGAAAAAAAATCATAGGTTTCAGGAAGACATATCAAATTGGGACATTGAGAATAGTAGCCATGCAAAAGATGGAAAGCTCACCTACTAAAAAAATGTTCAAGTCTTTTATAGTGTGCGCATATGCAGATAAAATAAATGATAAGCAATAACTGCTTTAATAATAACAGATTATGATATTTATCATAGTTAAACTTTGCATCGATAAATTCTCACAAATGGTTTGAAAAAAACAATGTGTGACAGGTTGCTATGGAAGGAGAGATGTTGAGAGCACTCCTTGAGACTGATGTAGGTATGGAAGGAGAGATTTTGGTTGCACTCCTTGTGGCATATGTACATCAAAAAAATTGCATCAGATGGCAGAGCAGTGAAATCTATTGATTCAAAACTAGCTACCTATGAATAAGGACATGATATAGTGATACATCGAGGATGGCGTAAAATTTAAGCAGGGGACTATGTAACTCCCTTCCCCTGTGTAATACATTATTGTAAACCTAAGTTAGATCTAGGTGTGATATCCTCTTTTTTGTATTAAATGTTTGTAAAACTAAGATGAGGAAAGCTAGGTTTCATACCCTCCTTTGTGGGTTAAACTATTATACACCTAAGATGAGGAAATATAGGTGATATGTAATAAGAAAATAAAATGTGTTATTGAATAGATTAATAAAATAAATCACTTGGAGGGTAGAGCACCAACAGAGAGGAGATTCTTGCCAAATCCCATGAGGAATGGGATAGAAATGAATATTTAATGATAAACTTTTAGATGTGATTCTAGATAAGCATGGATGGAGTGAATATCCATCTGATGGATGGGACATAAAGACCCATGCTTAAGGAGTTGGACAATGATAATTATAGTGTGTTGATATTAATGATTTTCATAATGTATCGTTGAATTCATTACTATGAAATGGTCATATAATAGTGTTAAGATAGTTGTTATATCTAATATCAAGTGGAAACTCTAGTGCATGTAGAAATTAGACAATAAAAAATGTGGTATATCTATGTTCATGCTTCTATGAAGTAATAAAGGTACCGACAAGTTAGAATAACTAATCTCGTTATGCATAAGGATTATTCCATTGATTTTGTTGAAGAGATCTTGTTGAAGAGTATGCCTAAGAGTATTAATGTGGTTCATTGCTCTCAGAATAATAACCATTCGCATGATAATAAGGTATGTGGAATCATACCTGCAACTTAACCAAGTTATGAATGGAAGTCTAATATGCTTAATATTCATCCAATATATAATATTTATTGAGGAAATAAAAATATCACATCAACGACCAACGTTTGGGGTTATTCAACTTTATTTGAAATTGGTATGAATGTCTCAATGATAGTGTTCATATAATAACTAGAATTAATGTACAAGTAAATACGGTCAAAATCTAACTATAATAGAGACCAAATTTTTAAGTTAATGGAGCCTAACAGTGAAATTTTTGGGTATGCCATGGAGGTGCGTCACATGGCTTGTCCACTAGTTGGGATGACTTGTTCAAATGCCATAATGTATAGTGAGTATCAAAAAATCCATTTAACCTCAAATTTGAGGGGTTAGGAGTGCCATACACAATTCGAAACATCTTGGCATCATCTTTATAACCATATATCTTATGCTCCCATTTGAGCTGGGTATTTTGAGAAAATAAACCTTCAAACATATGGTATCTAAATGGGGTCTGATTCTAGTTTTTTTGGGTCATATTGAAAGATATTTTATATGTCCTCTTTCCTCTAGAATTAGAGGGAGTGCCATATACCATTAGAAAAGTATCATAATATCCTATTTGACTATGTAATTTCCTCTTTCCTTTGGACAACCTTTGACATCAATAACAACAATTTTAAACACTCATAACTTATAAGTTAAGAAAATGAAGAATATTCTATAATACATGTGTTGTGATGTCCATATGAGTGAGCTAGTAATAGGTCTAGTTTTATGGTGGTTGGCTTACAAATACCCATTAGATGGAATTTCAAATGTCACTTGAACGATATTATCCTTCTTCATGTTCCAATTTTCTTTCTTTCATTTGGTTTTTCCATTTGATGGGAAATACATTTCTTATAATTCTGGACCCTAGTACAAGCAACTTGTCTACCATAACACTAATACCAATATTATTTGTCATGATTTGGCCTTGCTTTCCTCCACCCGAAGTTACCAAACCTTATATGCACTACAATCTTCATATTATCTAAACCCTTATCGAACTCATGGATTCCATGGTGAAGAAAAGCAAAATCCTATGTCATATGTGCATTGTAACCTAAAGCTATAATCTAGTGGAGGAAACAAACACATAAATTTGAAAAAAAGAAGAAAATGAGCATGAAAGGGAGAGATACTGGCCTCTAAAGGTTGGGTGAAGTAACTATGGTGAAATGAAGCATTTGATATTAAAATGAAACATGTGCCTACAATGTAGGGCCTCAAAATAAAATATTCGTGTCTAGTGATTCTCAACAACATAAGGCCCACCAGCCTTGTTGCTATGCTACCTATTGATGACATTGATCCTACTCAAAAATTGTACAACCCTTGGATTTAAGCTCATTTGTGAAGAATTCCTAATAATGGTGCTAAATTATTTTTCCTCCTCCTTTTCACTCCACACATGCTTCGCTACCACCCTTGAATGTTGACAAAGTGCTCAATATTTAGCTCAAAAATATTTTTTCTCAGAATGGCTCGAGACCTAAACAAGCATGTCATTCTCGACAAAATTATCCGAAGGCAACTCATTTCACTGAAATCCAAGTTCGTATGGGGAAGATATCATGTTGTGTCTACTCTGTGAAGCAGAAGAAATTTAAAAGAAAATGCACAATCAACTGTTCGTACTACTAACATGGAAGGTGCATAAGGTCAACAATGGTCAAAGGTCCAATTAGGCATTTACAAGTGTCATATTTTGGTTGGTTATCAAATGTGGTGACTTGGCATGATTTTTTTGGTTAATGGAGGACCAACGAGGATGATCCAGATTTAAACAGGAACACAATAAAATATAGAGATAACAATATACATAAAGATGTAGCTGAAATAATGCTTCATTTCATTAATGGAAAATACCGAAATATGCTTACAACCAGAAATGGAAATAAACTAGCTA
>APFE030579760.1:0-39304 GCA_000404065.3 Pinus taeda
AATTTTGTTACAAAACCATACCTTATTAATACCATATGTCCAAAAAATCATAAGTGAGTGCATATGACACTTGTTGATATGATATCTTTTTAAGTTAAACAATTTAATTAAAAGAAAAAAAAAGAAAAATGTGGAGGTTAAATCTGGGCCATCTACATAGTAATGAGTACAAATTAAATTAGAATTATAGAAACCCTATTCCAAGATAAACATGTCTTTTGGCATAATTTTACTTAATCTATTTGGTAAAACATAAATTCACATAATTATTACTCTTTAATATTGTTTTTTTACATACTTATCAATATTAGCTTTTAATATGGGGTTTCATTGATGCTTTTGTATTCCTTTTACAATGTGCTTTCTAGGATTTTCTTTTTGGTATATGCGGGGTAATGTAGCTTACCACCTTCCTGTGTAGTCTACACCCTCCATAATATATTGCTTAAGAAGATTGTTGAACTATGAGTCATGATGATTCACCATACTAGGTCAAATTAAATAAATACACCAGTTCACCACTGAAACTAATTTTCATTTTTTAGATATGTGAAAGTGATGATTGGGTCTAACATCTTCTCCATAGTAGATGAAATAAACAAATTATGCAACAAGTTTATAGTCAATTGAGCCTTGGCCCAAGTGGATAAAGAATGCCACAGTCTAATGGCACACATGTACAACAATTCCCCTAATAAGCTTAAGTGTTTTTTATTATTATAGTAGTATAAACCTATAATAGATTTTTCTTTTCATCCATAATACAAAAATAGAAAACTTGGTAGGGATAAAGATTCATGGAAAGCCCACTAAGGCCAAAGAATATTATATCATAGACATATAACGAATCAAATATACATGGACAAAGATTTCGGGGAAAAAACAGAAAATAGGTCACTCAGGTTAAATGTTAAAAAGCATGTTATAGATCATTAAGTGAGTCCAATACCATAAATCCAAGAAAAAATATATAGATATTTTAATTTAAAAAAAATGGAATTTAAATTCCTCGTTCTGGTTCAAGTTCTTCAACCTTTACTTCAAATCCAAGAATTTACTGAAATAAATTACCTCTATATAGGCTCTCTCTATAGTATAGGTTTTGCTCCCCTAGAGGCACTGGAATCAGTAACTTCGGGGTCGTAATTGCTCGATCAATCTGGAGCATCCGACTCTCTATAGACTCGGACAATCATAAGCATCATGATCTAGCTCCCAAACATCTGACTCTTTGGGGATTTATGGATTACTCAAGTATGCATAATGTGGATCTCAATAAACAAGGGGCTAGGGATATGTATAACTATGTAAAGGACCGAGAGTAAGGGAATGGTGAAGACCTTATGCTAATGCTATGCTTCTATCAATGCTATGGATCCCATCATTGGGTAGGTGGTGACATCTCTCATTTCAATTTTGAATTTAGACTAAGATCATTTAAGTTTGAATTGTTTAAACCCTATAAGATAAATAGGTAGGGCCATTTATATAGGATGTATGTTTTCCTCTTTCTAAAATAAATGACCAAACCTCTACCTTTCCTATAAGAAGAGAAGGGCCACTGACAAAGAATACTAACCTTTCTTCCTACGAATATTTCTTTTGGAGTTGAAACTAGGGAAATTGGTGGTTGCAAAAGAGTTGGAAACTTCTCATTCACTACAAAACCATTAGAAGATAACAAGAAATATGAGATATATTGAACCAGGCCTAACGAGAGTACTAGATGATTAGAGGGAGTGACACCCGCGAAAATGGCACTCATTCGCAATAACTTGATGAAAATAAGCAAGAAATCAGGACTCATCCGGCTACGATAATTCATGCACTCGTTCAAGAATGGGCTCATCTTACGAAATTCCATTTTCATGAGAAATGAAAATATTAGGAATAATAAACTCAAGAGGAATAACAAATTCTTTCCCATAAACCAGTTCAAAAGGAATGTACTTTTGAAACGGCTTGACTGTAGTTCAGTAGGCCCACAAAGTAGCAGGAACTCATACATCATAATCATCTTTGTTTGTAGAGAAAACATTAATAAGTCCTTTCTCTAAAATTTTATTAAAATCTTCCATTGTCCCATTGGCTACTGGATGATAAGGAGTTCCCTTATGGTGTTCGTCATGAAAATTTGTAGTAGAGCCTAGACAGTTTCATTTACGAAATAGGATTTTGAATCACTTTTAAGACCTCATGGACAACCAAACATGGTAATATTTTTTTAAAAGATAAAAAAAGCATCCGTATCATCGTGCAATCTTTAACTGCAGCAAATTCTACCCAACGAGTCAAATAATCCACCATGGTAATTATATGTTGAGCATTCAAATGACGAGCAAGAGGATGAATAGGCCCAATGAAAGCAACTGCCCATTTATTAAAAACAACAAAATTTGGTACAAGATATAAAGGTATTTCATCGAAATGCAATGTTTGGCCAGCCCATTGAAAGACATCGCAACTCTTTGCGTATTCTTTTGCATCCTTAAAGAGAGTCGGCCACCAAAGGCCAACTTGCAGAACTTTCTACGCAGTAGCTTTCCCTCCAAGATGAACTCTTGCAACCCCATTGTGACATTTCCATAATGCACCTTTGCATTCATGATCAAGGATACAATGGCATAAAAATTGACCGACACACATTTTATATAGTTTTCCTGCAATAAGTTGATAGCATATTGATCTAACCACCAATTGCTTCTTCTGCACCATAGTATAATCAGGAGGACATTGACCTGTACCAAGAAAAGGGAAAAATATTATAAGTAATTAGGCACAGCTTCAACATGAAACAAATGAGCATTTGACAATTGATCATCATATGATCACCCTGATTCTCCTAACTCTAACCTAGACAAATGGTCTGGCCCCACATTGGATCTTCCCCACTTGAAAATCACTTTAAAAGTAAACTCCTGTAATAAAAATAACAATTGACAAATTATTACTTCAAGCACATGCTTATTAACTAAATATTTCTGCATTGGGTGATCTGTGACAAAATTGAAGGGACCTCTCAGCAAATAATGTTAGAAATTTTGGAGAGAATATACCATAGATAAAGATTCCCATTCTCTAGTAGTATAATTCTTCTCTGCATTGGAATGTTCTCTACCTGTAAAATAGACAGGATGATCCATGTTTCCTTCACATGGTTGTGTTATTATAGCTCCCAATGATTTTCCAGGTGCATAAACATGGACATGGAATTGTTTTTTCCAGTCAGGGTGTCTAAGAATGGGTGCACTAGTAATATTATCCTTCAATGTATCAAACGCAACATCAAATTCACTAGACCACATGAAGCGTATAAATTTATTAAGAAGCTTCTCAAGTGAAGTTGTAATTGAAGCACAATTTCTTATAAACCTTTGATAATAATTAGTATGTCCCAAACTGGAATGAAAATTTTAGACGTAAGTGGGTGGTGTCATATTCATTATTACCATGACCTTGGGAATATCCCACAAACTCCCTCATTGCAAATGATATTACCCAACAATGTTCCAAAAAGCACAACAAAATTGCATTTTTCCAGGTTCAAAGATATTTGAAGTTGTCTACACCTATCAAACATGACCCTCATCAATCTAGGATGATGCTTGAGAAAACTATAAACAATCCAATCATCCATGTAGACTTCAAAAAACTTATATAAATATGCATGGAAAGAATCAATAACAATGCACTAGAAAACAACTCGGGAATTATTCAACACAAAGGGCATAAAATTATAAGCATAGGATCCCCATTCAGTAGTTAAAGTGGTCTTCTTATCCTCTTCTACAATGTGAACATGGTGATACCCCAAGAAACCATCAGTAAGAGAATGGGCTTCATTACCCCCAACATTATCGAAGACTTCATTGCTAAAAGCAATTGCAAATGGGTCATACACACATTCATTATTGAGACTACGATAGTGAACACACACTCGAATTTTTCCTGAATCTTTCTTATCTTGGATGACAATGGGGCTTATCCATTCAACTTCATCAACCAATAATATACGGCCAACAACTAGTATTTTTTCAATTTCCTTCATTACTTTCTCCTTAACTTGCAGATTCAATTTGTAAGGTCGATGTTCAACTCACTTCGTATCTGGCTTCAATGTTATTTTCATCTCTCCCAAATCTCCTTTAATTCCCTTTAATTATGAAATAGAATAGGGAAATAAATCTTCATATTCTTTGAGTAGATAAAAAATTTCCTGAGTGCTTTGATCATCCCAATAGTCCCCAACAAAAGAAAGCTTTGGTTTATCTTCTATCTCAATATTCATCATCTTCAACTTAAGAGGTTGCAAGATGTGGAGCATCATCTATAGGTTCCTATTTTATTTTCCATTCCCTGGAAACACTCTAGAATAAAAATGTCTCAACTCATCGAGGTCATCATTTGGATCTTTACTATCTTTGCTACAAAGCATAGCTTCATGAAACCCTAAGTCATACTGGTGCGCAAAGTTTCCATACCTGTTGCATTTCGATAAAGCATCCCAAACTGAAAAAATACCCCTATGATATCTCTAAGGTCTTGCACTATCTTACTATCAACATCATAGAAGGAAAAGTATCTATAGAATTGGGTAGAAAACACCTCCCAATTTTTTGTTTGGCATCTTAACTCCTCCTGCAAATACCAAGCTTGTGGAATATTTCCCAATGAATGGATAAATAGATGTGTCCACATTTAAGTTTCTAGGGCATGAACCTACCATATAGAACAACAATGCTCAACATGCTCTTGTGAGAAAGTACGACCATCATAAGCAAGGATTCTACTGCAAATCTCATTTGGAGTAATAAACTGATACAGAAGAACAACATTAATGGTGCTCCAATCTTGAAGTGGATCCGGATGGGCCGCCCACCAACTTGCGCGAGTTTCTTGCAAAACAACACTCATTAAAGGAATATTTTGAATTTTTTCTATGAAAGAGTCAATTTCTTTAATAAATTTACTACATAATTAGTATCGTTATAAATAGGATACTCGCATAGCTCAGTACTAATCTAGCAGACACATCAAACAACAACACAATGTCAAGAATGAATTTCATGAGTTCCTTTTTTCCAATATTCCATCATAGCCTTAAATCCAATTTCAATACTTTCAATACTCCACCAAATAATAGATCCATTTATTTTTGGTTTAATATAATCTTCGTACCTCCCAGTAGTCAGTTGATATAGTTAATCAAATAAATCAGGTGACTAAACCTCATCCATAGGTTGAGTAAATCTTGAGCCCTGATAAGGAGCAAGAGATTGTATGACCCTCATGCCATCTACTTCAAAAGTCACGGTTTCCCACTTGATATCAATGACTACATAACTCTTCAAAGCCCAGTCAATGCCTAATGAAGTTGGATATTAATATTTATCTCCAATTATATCAATAACTTCAAAATCTACAAAAGTTTTAATACCAACAATATCAACTTCAACATCCTGTAATCTGCCAACAAGAAGAATACAATATTTATTTTCCATTTGCAATTGAATAAAGGGAAATAATAACTTTGGTTTTCTGAGGGATTTCCAAGTTTTCCTCTGCAGAATATTGACATCCAACCCCAAATCCAACATGAAATCCTTAATTTTAAACCCTTCAATCTGAGCCTCTACCTAGAAATCCCTTATGGTTCTCTTCTTGTTCCATCGTACCCACTTGGAATGTTCCTCATTTAAATTTGTAAAAATTGGTTCTTCAGAAGAAACATCATCCTTAACAATAGTTTTTAACTTTTTCCACAAATGACCTGTGAGTTTTCCATCATTCATAATTTGTAGAAATAACTTAAGCCAATTCATTATTGGTTGGAAAGGTTCTAGAAAATGCTTCTGCTCATGTACCTTTACTTTCTCATGTTGTTCATTGTGATATCCTTCTGAAGAAATCAATAATTGGAAAATTTCAACTACATCCCTATAGTACTCCTTGTGTTGATTTAGATGATAAGACTTCATTGGAGATGTAAGTCCTATAATGGATGGCTGATCAAGAGTCCCAATATCAGCTCCATTCTTCTTCCCTCCCCTTGTAACAACATTGATATTGGGTTGAATTGTAGGACTAGGATCCTGAGGTTCTTCACAAAATGAATTAGCTTGTTTAGCTTGGTTTCATTCCTCCCACCGAGCAATAACTTCAAGACAATCTTCAGTTGCATGGGTATTCACTCAATAGTATGAACACCAAGGTCTTCGTGGCATAGTGAATTCTCTCACAACATGTCCTTCCTTATCATAGTCATAACACCTAATTGACCTCTTTCGCCTGATCTTCCTCCTCTTGGAGCTCCCCCTGCTCATCTTCGAGGAGTCTTATTAATATGAAAGGCTGAATGATCAAGGTGGTCAGCTAGAGTATCTAAGGAACAACATTGATTCATATGATGATTAGGTGATCCAAAAAACTCATAGAACAAGTTATTAGGAAAATTGGAGTACTTTGTAGAATAGGACATAGATGAGGTAAATGACCAAAACATTGAAATATATCACAATAATCATTCAAAGACATACCTTGAGGATTTGGAAATGGTTGGAATTGCATATGACCTAAAAAAGGAAAAGCATAGAAGATTTTCATAATTCTAGGGGATTCCGATGGAGGAGGTCCCACAGGAGCACTAGATAGTCCCAACCCCCTCATTCGCTAGCACTTTGTAACATGACGTCCTTCAGCATGACAGTGTGTACACAAAATATGAGGTCTCACGGACTATAAAGGTGCAAGATATTTTAGTTTTTCTATCAAGGTAGTTATTATGAAGGCCCATAATAGAAGGATCTGTTGAATAAATAAAAATTATACAATTTTTTGGATAACAGGCCATAGCCTCTATCTGCATTGCTTGTTCCAAGGAATCATGAAGTGTATCAATCTTCTACTAAGACAATAGAATGTGAGTCATTGGTAATAGGGCCTTAATGAATAAATCTCTTTGATGATGTGAATCAATGGGATAACAAAATTTGTTGATAGCACCTTTAAAATGTTGTTACATTGTTAAGTAGATTTCCCCTCCCATTGGTGAATATCTAATAATTTCGCCAATCCTTGTTGATTTGGCGACATAACTTAAATTCTTGAATATATTCATTTTTAACCAAATCTATACTAGCATTGGGGTTAGCGTCGATCCATTTTATAAACCATCTCAATGCTCTATCCCATAGCATAGTTTGAAATTAAATAATCTTAGTAGCGTCAGGTGTCTGAAAATCTCTCCAAACAACTTCACATAAATACCAGTGTTTTTCAACATCTTCAACCCCCCTTCCTACGAACTTTGGCTATCTAGTAAGTGAGTCAACTACAATTTTGGCCATATTTGACTATTTTGAAGAAAAAAGTATGAATCCTTGGGAACCTAGTTGAGAACAACAAGCTGAACTTGCTTGACTAACACCAATAAAACTACCTTTACCCTTATGGAATAACTAAACATTAATAAAATTGTATACCTTTAGAAAGAGAAGATCAGGACTTCGATATGGCACCAAGGGAAGGTTAGGGAGAGGAGGATTTGTTCTACCATGTTACGGGGTTCTATATTCTAGTACTGAATCATCCTCAAAGAAAATCCACCTTATTGCAAAATGTAGATCATCATCTAATGGTTTTTGTTCATCTGATAACATAATCGGCAGAAATGTTGGCTCATGTGTCTGACATCCTTCTGATTCCTCAGATACTCGAGTAACCACTTCTAAACACTCCACTTCACAACCACTGGAAGAACCTATTTTTCCAGAAAAGAGAACCTTCTCCCTCACTTCCATTCTGCCACTACAGAGTCTCCATTTCCTTATTCCTCACCACCGAAAATTTTACAACATCCCCTATGCATTGCAACTCCCTTTTTCTAACCCTAACTTCCCACAACTTCCTTTCTTGCCACTCGTCAACTATTATTTCCCATTGCAATGATTTGAAGTATCTCACCTTCCATAACTCTTCTTGATATATTATAATAATTTCCTCATTCTCCCGCATCTGCATGACATTCCTCTCCTATAATCCATTCCCCTAGTACTAAAATTTTAAGCTTCCATTTGATCTTGTGGAAACACCAACAAGTCGTATTCAACCAAAAATATTTTAATACAGGGAGGAATATCTTTTAGCAATTGTCCTCATAACCCAAATTTGAATATGGCTTCTACACAAGAGAACAATTGTTTCTTATCAATCTCAAATTCAATGATATAGCTTTCAATATTCACGTTAATCCAAAATTCAACAACTCTTTTTAGATATTTATTCAAACGATGAAGTCAACTAGATCAGTTATAGTCCAAGTTCTGCGCAACCTTGGTTGTACTGAAACACTTGATTTATGGTGAAGTCGAGTTAATCAATTTTCTAACTCCTTGGGGAACTTTCCCAAAAATATCTCGTATTGGTCACAAGGAGGTTCAGTGTACAAAACCTATCCTTTGACCCAATTTAGATCCTATTGTCTCAATTCTTCCTACTGCAAAGTAAAATAATCAAATCTCTCATGCCACCATTTTTGGATACCCAGATGAATATACGTTGGTCGTGTGATATAAATCCCCTTAGGAAGCTCAAGGTCCTAGAAACACAATCATTTGTTGGTAAAAAATTTTAATTGAAGTTTGACCTAGGGTTCGACCTAGGGTGCCAAAAAAGGTTTTCATGTAGTGTAGAATTTTGTTGACATTTTCACTCGCTTGAATCAAAGGTGTGTCTCACCCAAGGTGAGCCGAAACCATAAAAAGGTGTAGATGATTTGGATTTAGCTATATAGAAAACTTGCACAACCATTTATACATTCATTTTAACAAAAAGTAACCATATGTAGAGAATTTTAAACGGGGGTGCAAAACATATAAACAGTTAGAAAAGACCCCATTCTACTTTTATTATTCAAACATCAGAGCCTAATTACACCAAAATCTCTCCATTACATATTGTGAAACATTATAGACTTGTGTAGAGATATTAAAATTAAAAATAAGTATCAAAACATGTCATTACATGTTCATATCTGCTTGTAACCGCTCTTTCTCTCATATAGCTCAGATTCCAAATATTACCAAAAAATCAAAACTTTGCAGCAAAGTCCAAACTATACAACATTGTCTAAGATTGAAATAGGATCTAAACTTTGTAGCACCGCCTAACTTGTTTCTCACTGCCTTGTATCCTCTTTCATAGTTACGTTCGCTTGATCTCGTGTTTGGTCCCTCACTCACTTAATCCATGGATTTCCAATATATAGGTTAGCTACCTTGGTTCTCTATTGGCTCCCTAATGTGGGTGTAAATGGAGGAGATTAGTGGACTTGGTGGTTGTGTCTGCCACCTTATAGATGGGATTACATTAAATGGAAGAGGTGGCATGGACGCCCCTATGAATGTAGAACAATATGAGTATATTGCATCTCATTAACCATCATAAGTAACATTCGGAGGAGGAAAGTGGGGTGGAGGGTCTGTCTTAGAAGAAATATCCTAGGGAAAATGATTGAAGCCCCCAAAAATGAGGTTTTGCCTTCCTTTTGGGAGAAATGTAGGTTAGCTACAGTCAATTAGTAAAAATTAATATGGGAGTATAATTGCTTGGCATCCCTAAGAGCGGCTATGGAGGGAAAGGATATGAGAGTGAAGCTATAAGGGAGTTGTTTACGGGAAAATTGGGCATTGGTTCTATGCATCTCAGGGATAAGGAAGTATGTTGGTTATTCATATAATCTCTTAGTTGCAGACCATTGTCTTTTAGTTTCTCTCAATGTAATTGGTATGCAAGGACCCTCTCTAGTATTCTCTTGATGCACAAAGGTCACTGTGTCTTGGGTAATTCTTAAGTCTTCTTATATTTATAATTTTGTTTTTAGTATTTTTCTTGGCTTCGACTATTTTATTTCAGTGTTGTTTTTTCATATGGACTTGGATGTTGTCTCATTTGCGTAGTGGGACTATATCCATGCATTGTGCTAGATTTCATTTTACTTTTTCCAAACCTTGCATGTACTAGTGTTGTCTAAATATCTATTACTAGATTTTCCCACTTTGGAGTTGGGTATGTGTCTTTTTAGGTTTCATCATCCCAGTCTTGTCGAAAACTATGACTTTGCCTTCTCTCTACACTCAAATTTGTGTTCTCAACCATTTATGTGTTGATACTAGAAGGATATGCACGTTTGACTATATATAGTACCAATGCATGAGAAGTAGGTGTGGGGGGAGGATACAACCCATAAGGCTAAAACTAAGACCAAAAACATGCCTAAGATTATTCTAAAACCTTTCACTCAGTTGTTCCCCTAGAAATATATAATGAAATTCAGCAGTTGGAAACCTTAACAACTAGAGATAGGTAGGCCTACTCAAATTTATAGATAATTGATGAACTGTGGCATTGATTTCCTTACCCTAGCCATATGAAGGGAAGGAAAAAGGAGTACTTCAACGCATTTGTTAGAAAATTATATATTATAGAGAAATGGAACACATAACATATATTGCAAAAATATAAACACATAAAACAAGAGAGACATAGATATACATGGTTCATTTAATTTGGGCTACGTCCATGGAGAAACAACCAGTCGTTCCTTTTATATTACCCAGCAAACTGAAGAGATACAACCTACAGAAATTATGTTGTAATTCCCTCTTCATATCACATAATCTCCTCTCTCTTTCTCACTCAAAATACTGGTTTGCATAGGTGCAATACAATTCCCTCATATATAGTGAGGTTTTTCCTTCTAGGGAGAAAAACCCTAAATTAAACATAACTTCTATCATCAAATCTCCATCTAATGAATGACTCAGATTGACTACGAAATTACAACATTTTACAAGGCAAGTTTACATCTATTTTTAGCTTCAAGGGCACTGCCCCTGATTCCCCATCAAGTGATCTGATAATCACCCTATGAGTGACATTAGTTGAAGGTTTATTAAACAAAGGTATTACAGACTCATGTGCTAGTGTGTGTGCTTTATATTATTTAAGCAACGGATCGATCGGATTGCCAAAACACAAACATTTAAGTGGAAAGACAAAAGAGAAATACAATAAGCAAACACAAAGACGCCAGAATTTTTGATAAGGAGTTCACCCTGTCCTCCAAGGCTACATCTCTGGTCCATCTTTCAGTGGTGGTCTTGTTTTATTGTGTCTTTAAGCAGAGAAATAAAATGCATGGACTCAATGTGAGTTCTCCTGAAGCAGATTTTCTTGTCAGGGTGGTGCTTGGATTCCCCAAGCGACTGGAGTACATAGAATCCTCTTTTTCCTACTAGCTCTATGACCTTCTGGTCTACAGTGGAAAGAGCCAAATTTGGTGCTCAGTTTGGACATATTCCTCTATGGGAAGGCTTGAATCTCTCAAGCTCTGGTGCTCAATGCTGTCGTTGGTCAGCTCGGCCCTCTGTCTCTTTCTGATTTTGCTTCACTCTCTTCTTCCTATGTGTATTCAATCCTCCTCTTAGGATTCTTGTCTCTCTATCTTTTTTTTCATCTCTTGGACTATCCCCTGTATTTTGTCTTTGTTCATGGATTTTAGCCATTTGTTCCCATGCCTGTTCAGTTCTTCTTCCACCTCTGTCAATTCACCTTCTGCAGTTGTGCTTGGAGTTCCCTGTTCGACGTCATCATGAACGCTCAGGGAGTGGCCACATGTCCTCCTCTAAATGGCACTAGCCTACTTCGTCGGTTTTTTTCTTGAGTTACATCATGGATGAAGTTTTTACTCGACTGTGGCAGTTAAATAGATTCCAAATCTTTACAAATCACGGCGTATTCCTTCATTGATACCACTTCCTCCATCGAGCGCAATCTCAACTATCTGATCTAGGTCCCTCAGGTCCAACATCATACGCACGTCCCACGCGGTTGACCTGCTCGACCGATAACGCGCGATCAACGGTGGTTTTCTCTCATCTCCAACTACCACGTGTCGATCGATGTATGGAATTGCTCCACTCTCATCCAAAACCTCTTACCATTTGAGGGCACTTTGATCAATACCACAGGTTTCTAGAGTGTGGGTCTCGCCTTTGTACGTTTAGTGCTTTTGCCTTTTCCGCCCGCAGTTCTCCGGTTCACCATGCGTCTGTGAGCTCGGGCTTCCCCTATTTCACCCTGTTTGCCCAACAATGCACAAAATCCACCTCCTTTTACTGATCTAAGTCTCCCAAGGTCTACTTTGACCTCCTGCGCAGTCTCCATGGGCTTCAGTTAGCATGCTTTGACCAAGGTCCTCGTCGTTCCACGCTTGCTGCCATTGCCATTGGTTCAGGGGTGTTTTCGACCGTCGTTTTGGAATTCTTTGGAGATTTGTCCCGACTTGATACAGTCATGGTTTTTTTATAGTCTTTTATGGATCCAATTCAGATCATGGCCTTCCCACTGAAAAAGCTTTTAGACCATCAAAAGTTGGTTTTTAAGCATCGACTAAGTGAGGGTATTGATTTCTCACTTGTCCAATCTCAATCCACTTCGTACTGCTCGGCTTTGAACTTCTGAACCCAATCCTGAGGTATTCCACATCTCCCCTATGCGTCATCCTTACCTTCTTGTCCAACACTTTGTCTTCCTGCAATTCATTAAGATATTCAAGTAGTAGGTCATCAACAGAAGGCAATTGACTCTGCTCTGCAGGGTCCTCAATCATTGAAGGTTCAAACAATCTCAAGTAATCTGCATTTACGACTGAGCAGATGTGCATGTAAGCTTGTAGATCAAGGCGAAAAGCATTTTCACCAATTTTCTCAAGTATTCTGAAGGGTTCATACCTGATAGGTTTTAGATGTTTACCTTCACCTTGCATCTTGTCCTTGCTAATATATAGCTAGACTTGGTCTCCAACTTGAAAACTATGCTCCATCTGATACTCATCATGCCTAGCCTTGTACTTGGCCTCACTCTTTTCCAGCTGTTCTTGTACTGCCTGGTGGATCTCCTGTATCTATTGAATGAACCTAGTTGCCTTGTTTACATCACTGTGTCCATCAACCATGGTATCTTTACCAAAGACAAAATCCAAAGGAGACCTTGGTGTGAAACTGAAACAGGTCTCAAAAGGAGATCTCTGTGTAGAAGAGTGTTTGGCTCTATTGTAAGCATGCTGCACATAACACAAGTGTTCATCCCAAAGCTTAGGATGTTTTTTGCAATATCTTATCAGTAACTGGATCACTGTCTTGTTAACTACTTATGTCTAGCCATCTGTTTGTGGATGAAAACTTGTGATTTTCTTTGATTTCCCCACAAATTGGGTGACTCGATCAAATATAATGGAAGTGGGTAATCCAAAATGAACCCATACATGTTCAAAAAACAATTTTGGAGTTTGTTCAACTATAATTTGTTTACTACAAGGTATCAGAATACACATTTTGCTGAACCTATCCACAACAACATGTAGATAATCATGACCTATCCTAGATTTAGGCACTCCTCCAACAAAATCCATGGAAACACTTTCCCAAGGGTGAGAAGGAACTAGAAATGGAGTGTACAAGCCTAGTTTTCTACTGTTGGGCTTGCTTTTAGCACACATGGAACACCCTCTTACATATCTAGAAAATGTATCATTCATTTTCAGCAAATAGTAGAACCTTTGAATCTATGCAACTATTTTACTTACCCCAAAGTGACCTGATATCAGAGAAGTGTGTGCTTTCCTAATTATCTTTATCCTCTCAGTTTGTGGAATGTAGAGTTTCCCGCAATGGTATAAGAGTTGGTCCTTTACATGATAGTCCAATTCTTCTACTCTTTTTCCTTGACTCAAAGTTGCATATACATCTTTAAAGTCCATACCCTGAGCATACTATTCTATGTAGCTTTCATTTCGCATAGAAATATGCTTAAGTATGGTAGATGCATTTATAATAGGTCTAGATAACATGTCTCCAACCTTGTTATGTATGCCCTTTTATATTTGATGACTAAATTAAATTCTTGTAGAAAAAAATCCATCTGTAATGTCTTGATTGCTGCAACTTAGTTTGGGAGTGTAGGTATTGGAGTGGTTGATGATCAGTATGTATTACTGTCTCTTTGCCCATTAAGTAATGTTTCCACTTTTTCACACTCTGAACTAATGCATATAATTCTTTATCATATGTAGGATAGTTAACTACTATAGGATTAAAAGTCTTAGAATGATAACATATGGGTTTACCGTGTTGTGTCAACACTGCTCCCATGGCATAGTCACTAGCATCAGTTTGGATCTCAAATGGTCTTTGCAGATCTGGCAGTGCTAGTACAGGTGATGTACTAATCTTTTCTTTCGCGGTGGTGAAGGCTTTCTAATGTTTGCCTCCCCACTGAAACACCTTATTCAATCCTGTTAAAGCATGTAAGCGAGTTGCAATTGAGGAAAAGTTAGAAATGAACTTCCTCCAATACTGTGCTACTCCTAGGAAGCTTCTTACTTCTGTAGCAGACTTGGGTTTAGGCCAGTTTATAATGACTGCCACTTTAGAGGGATCTATTTTCAATTCACCCCCCCTACTATATGACCCAAGTAGTTTAGAGATGTTTTTCCAAATTCACATTTTGAGAGTTTAACATAAAGTTTTTCTCTTTTCAAAACATAAAATGTCTACTTAACATGCTTTAAATGTTCTTCCCATGTTTTACTAAAAATCATAATGTCATCAAGATACACGATAACAAAATCATCAAGAAAAGGTCTGAGTGCATCATTCATTAATCTCATGAAAGTAGCAAGAGAATTAGTTAAGCCAAAAGGCATAACCAACCACTCATACAATCCCTGCTTTGTTTTAAAAGCAGTCTTCCATGCATCTTGCTCTGCAACTCTGACCTGATGGTATCCACTTTGCAAATCTAGCTTGGTGAAATAAACAACTTCTTTTAATTGATCTAAAATATCATCTATGCGAGGAAGGGGATAACGATTTTTGATTTTTATCTTATTCACCACTCGATAATCAATACAAATTCTCCATGAGCCATCTTTCTTTCTCACCAAAATGATTGGTGACCTACATGGTGATGTGCTATGCCTGATGAACCCTTTCTCGAGCAACTCCTCCACCTGTTTCTTGATTTTAGCATTCTCTAAAGCAAACAATATTTTATACCTATGGCTGAAATGATTGTTTCATCTCCTCAGTATGATCCCAAATATTTCTGAATAGCTGCGGTAGTCTTCTTCTTCTTGCCCTCGAACTTCATAGGTCTTAGCTTTGGATGCAGAATCCAACCGTGCTCATCATCATGGCCCTCCGTTTTACAACGAGTGCATGAAGCTTTGCCTTTATGTGCAGTTCTAGCCTTCCCTCCTTTCCACTTTTTCCTTCTTTTCTCCTTGCTCTTACTTACAGTGGATTGGGATGGTCCCCGAAATTTTGGATTTCCATTCTTTCCTCTAGCTTCTAGATGAGTAGCTTGTACAGATACCTCATCTATAGTAGTGGGATTAAACATGAGGATGGTATGCCTCATGTAGTTGTGTAGACCACCAATGTACTTCAAAAGAGTCTCTGGTGAGTCTAATGAGATACCCAACATCAATGCTCTCTTTATGAACTCTTGAGTATACCCTTGCAAATTTTTCCCTTTCAACTACCGAAGAGTTTGCCAACTCACCATGGCTTGTTGCATGTAGCCCAATGGATAGAACTGCTTTTTGATTGCAGCAACAAATTCACTCCAAACAGAGATGTTCTTACCATGGCTTTTCATATCAACTTGGGTTCTACCTTCCCACCAAACTAAGGCAGTGCCTCCTAGACGTAGGCTTGCTAACTGAATCTTACTCTTGTCTGAGTCTATGTTCTGTACCCTGCAATACACATTAATTTGTCTAATCCAATTGTCCATCTTCTCAACATTTAGCTCTCCATCATATATAGGAAAGTCAAATTTAACATCTAGTTTAATCAAATATGCTTTCTTATTATCCAAAGGGCTATTAGGAGGTGTGAGAAAGTTTTCCTCTTTCCCCTTTCCTTTGGAGTGGTCATGGGAATGAGACTCATCTTCTTATTTATCTTGTTTAGAGCCTGATGAATATTCATCCTTGTGCTTTCTAAAGTCCTTATACATTTCTTCTCCCATAGACTTTATAGCTAGGAAAATCTCTATGAATTGAGCGTCTGGCCTCATAGAACATTCCTCTGACATTGTCTTCCGAGAATAGACTCTGCCAATTTTAGGATTAGTTTCCACCAACTCTCCTTCTCCTAATTTAAGCTTTGATCTAGTGAGCATTCACAGCTAAACCAAGACAAGCTTGTCTAACCTTACAGCCTAAAGCTTCGATACCACTTCATCTGATAATCACCCTAATAGTGACATCAGCTAAAGATTTATTAAACAAAGGTATTACAGACTCGTGCTCGTGTGTGTGTTATGTGTTATTTAAGCAACGGATTGATTATATTTCCGATACACAGACATTTAAATGGAAAGACAACAGAGAAATATAGTAAGCAAACACAAAGACTCAAGAATTTTTGATAAGGAGTTCACCCTATCCTCCAGGGGTACATCTCCGGTATAGCTTTTAGTGGTGGCCTTTTTTTATTGTGTCTTTAAGTAGAGAATTATAATGCAGGGACTCAATGTGATTTCTCCTGAAGCAAATTTGCTTGGCAGGGTGGTTCTTGGATTCCCAAAGCCACTAGATTACACAGAATCTTCTTCTTCCTACTAGCTCTGTGACCTTCTGGTCTATAGTGGAAAGAGCCAAATGTGGTGCTCAATTCGGACAAATTCCTCTATTGGATGGCTTGAATCTATCAAGCTCTGGTGCTCGATGCTACTGCTGGTCAGCTCGGCCCTTTGTCTCTTTCTGCTTTTGCTTCACTGTCTTCTTCCTCTGTGTATTCCATCCTCCTCTTGGGGTTCTGGTCTTTATGTCTTTTTTCGTCTCTCAAGCTATCCCTTGTATTTTGTCTCTGTTCATGGATTTTAGCCATTCGTTCGCATGCAAGTTTGATTCTTCTTCCACCTCTGTCGATTCACCTTCTGCAGCTCTGCTTGGAGTTCCCTGTTCGACGTCATCATGAACACTCAAGGAGTAGCCACGTGTCCTCATCTAGACGACGCAAACCTGCTTCGTTGGTTTGTTTCTTCAATTATGTCATGGATGAAGTCTTTCCTCTACCATGGTGGTCAAATGGATTCCAAATCCTTACAAATCATGACGTTTTCCTTCATCGATTCCACTTCCTCCATTGGGCGTGATCTCAGTTGTTTGATCTAGGTCCCCTACAACCAACGTCATATGCACGTCCTGCGTGGTTGACCTGCTCGATCGATAATGCACGATCAACGGTGATTTTCTCTCACCTCCACCTGCCACACATCGATCAATGTGTGGAATCACTCTGCTCTCGTCCAAAACCTCTTACTGTTTTAGGGCGCTCCGATCAATACATTCGGTTTCCAGAGCATAGGTCCTGCCTTTGTACATTTAGTAATTTTGGCTTTTCCAGCCATGGTTCTTTGGTTTTCCATGCATCCGTGTGCTCGGGATTCCCCCATTTCATCCATGTTTTCCCAATCACGCATCAAAATCCACCTCCTTTTCCCGATCTTGGGCTCCCAGGGGCTAGTTTGACCTCTTGCACAGTCTTCATGGGCCTCGGTCAGTGCACTTTGACCGCGGTCCTTGTTGTTACACGTTGGCTACCATTGCCACTAGTTCAGGGGTGTTTTTGATCACTCGTTTAGAATTCTTTAGAGATTTGTCCTGACCTGATACAGTCATGGTTTTTTGACAGTCTTTTATGCATCCAATTCAGATCAACTGGGGGGGGCTCCAAATAATCATCTTTGTCGCTACCCTAGACCCCCTAGTGGCTTACATTTATGGGCAGAATTTCAACCACATTACAAACTAGGGTCCAATGCGGTGATACCTCAGAGTAAAGGAGATAATCAAGCTCCATAACCAACCATCTCCGACTTGGAGACTGGTTATAGCAACTCCACCGCTGCTTCATTTGGTGGAAAATGACTCCACTTTTGACCTAGTTGTTTCTCATCTTCATCATCACACTTGATGACCAATTGAACTAAATAAAATCTTCGTTTTTCCCTGGTTATAACTTTTGTTAACAAATCTGTAGGATTCTGGCTAGTGTGTACCTTTTCTAGCTTCAACTGTCGATCTTCCAACACTAACCATATGCAATGGTACTTGAGCTATGTATGTTTAGCCTTGGAATGAAATGTATAGTTCTTTATATCCCACAGGTACCACACTCGTGAAGCACCTATCTCCAGCAGTAATTGTATCATGGCGCCAAAGAGAGATGCTTCAAGGGAGAACACTGGAAGAAGTACTAGGGGAGTGTTTGAGCAAGTGCCAGTTATCTTTCCAATATATGCAGCCACTTAATTGTCCATAGAAAAGGAGTGAACTCTAATATGGTAGAAAGTCCAGTAGTAGTAGCAGAAGGTAGAAATCCAGTAGAAAATCATGCAAAGAGGAAGTCGTTGACATAATATGGGGAGAACAAAGCTACATAGTAAAATTGTACTCAGTATTCATGCAGGAAGCTTTGGCAGCTGAAGTAAAAGGATACATAGGACACTGAAAACATAGCGAGGAAAGAGAAAAGTAGAGCTTTTAGGTAGCAGAACTGAAGTTGCAGGAGACCCAGAAGAAGATGAGGGAGGAAAAAGAGCTAAGAAGAAGAGAAAGAGAAGAAAAAAATGAATAGCAGGAAGAAGAAAGACAAGGTGCAATGACAGAGAAAACAACGCCCATACAGGTTGATGAGTCATAACAACCAACAACTGAGGTAGACAATGAATAAATGCAGGATCAGGAAATTGCTTAGCAGATTGAGTACTTGATTGAGAATATGGACATGGACTTAGAGTAGGATCCACGTAATGGAGACACTGACCTCATGTCAAGAGCACTCGAGGCTACCTATCAATCTCTGCCACCTCCATTGTTAGGACCAATCCCGAGCAAACAAGGGGATGTCCTTTGATGACCATATGGTCATGGATATGTAAAATATTTCATTTGAAAAGTTACAAAAGAAGATTGTACAAGAACGAAGGAATCACCTTCCGAATGATCACGCATCACCTACATTCATAAAGGAAAGGGTGATAGTGACAAACACTAAGAAGCATCCATATTCCCTTGCCAAAGCCACCTTGGCCTACACCGGAGCAAGTAGTTCCAATTGCAAGTACTTGTTGGCAAAAAATGAACAACTGACAAAGAAATTATAGGAAGCGAGGTAAGGGGCAGAACAATCTTTAGAGAAGAGCATAGTTTCCACTACGGCAGAGATGAAGAAAGTGATACTCATTGTAGTATCAACACTTGAGACTAGCATGCAGAAACTCTATGATGAATTTGTCACTGTGCATGAACTTGTTGTCTATGTGCATGGCTTGTGACAACGAAGCAAGGATTTTGTTCAAAATCTTAGGAAGATGCATGCTACCACCAACCGTGTGCAAGAGTGGACATTGCGATATTAAGGGGCCCTGCTTCACCTTCCAAGATGATGAAGCCACGGGCAGATTTAAACAAAGAAGAAGTTCATATATTGATCTCGAACTATGAACAGATTGATGCATCCATCAATAGCATACATGCTTCATATGCATGGCTATACAAGAGTTTGGATGTCATGGTGAGAATGCACAAGTTCCTGTCAATCGGCTCCATGACTTAACCTAAGAAAAATAACCAAATTTGGCTAGATATAAACAGGTACATGGAGTAGCTAAGTGAGAGGCCACTAACAATGACTTGGATTTCAGTGCAGAAAACATGTAGTACATTGGTGGTCTCGTCGTAGTTAACACCATGTTGCACATGCTTTAGGTGTTGGAAATAATACTAAGAGGGGGGGTGAATCAGTATTATCAAATTCTTTTCAATATACCTTCCATATTTATACTTTAATTTATTCATCAGATATGGACCATTAGTTTGTATGTCAGTACCATATAATAATGAACAAGAACAAGAAAGACAGATAATCACACCAAGAAACACTAGATATAAGGTGGAAACCCAACGTGGGTGAAAACCACCTGCTGCAACATGTCTCTATCTTCTTTCAATTAGAAACTTATTTTACAATGATTTTGTACTGGTGCAGTCCTTTACCAGTACACAGGCTGCAACCTGCAGAGAGTTACAACCCTCTCTTGTTTTTGAATCTCTCCTGGAAGGGAGCTACAACCCCCTTTGCTCTTTTTACTTCTTTAAGGACAACTTTTCATGAATTTTCAAACTGGATCCATGGACATCGAATAATCAACAAGTACATATGAATCAACCAAACTCCTTATACAATCAACCAATGAATCACCCAATTTCTCAGAATGTTGTTAACAGAAAGGCAATACCAGTAAACTAAACCCTGAACTCTGCAGCAAATAGATAAAAGGAAGCCAACAAATACTTCAAAGAAAAGTCTGCAACTTGACCAATATAAACCTACGGATATCCGCAGCTCTTCTGTGTCTAAAATGCATAGATCTACACCTGATCTTTCTTGTCCTCTGCGTACTTCTCCCCAGATCCACACCTGCACTGTCTGCCTGACAGCATACCTCCGCACTGTGACTTCTTCTGCACTACGTACCTTGCACTGCGCCTTCTGCTTCTCTGCGTACCCCACGCACTCCACCTTCTTCTTCGCTGCGTACCCCACGTTGCACCTTCTTCAGCACTGCGTACCCCCACACTGAGCTTTCTCCTACACTGCGTACCCCCGCATTTACGCCGTGGATCACCTGCGAACTTCTGATTAGGGCCAATTTAATAGTCCTCCAATGTGCCACAGTCAATCATATCCACAGATCTGTTCATGTGCCCGAGAGATCACGAACTATCAATAGATTCACCTTAAGTTTTCTCCTTGATTTAGATCTAGCTTTTAAACCAATTACCCAAAATTTCAGATCTTAAGATATTCAAATTTCACAAGTGTGTAGCCAAGAGATCTCCTTTCCTTGTTATAGGAAAGCCTTTTACAATACCACGGTCCAAAACCATAATAACACAATACCATGAACCCAATACCTTCGATCAATATTTGTAGATGCAAAACCATGGACCGAAACCATAGGATCAAATATATCGAGCTAAATACCATGGACCATTCATAAAGATTCCCACGTGCGCGCGCTTTTCTGCATTGGAGAGAGTAAAACTGGGGTCTACACTTTGTGAACGGAGCACCTGCGTGTATGTCCTCACTTCTTGGTCGGCATACTTGTGGGTTCACAGATTCTCTTAGGAGCACCTGTGGGTATCTCATTTTTCATGATTTTGAGTTCCTGAACTAAGATCTGCCACATGAGTGAGTTGCCATCAAGTACAACACCTATACCATAGAGCCAAACCAGAATCATGATGCCAACAATCTCCCCCTTTGGACTTGATGGCAACCTCAAGATCCTCAATGTCATTCTCCCCCTTTGACATCAAGGGCAAAGGGTTATGCTCCCCCTGAGAACATGCTTAGGCCTTAGCTTTGTTGATCATGCTCCCCCTGATAAACCAGATCTGCAAAAGGAAAGAAATATCTGCACGAAGAACCGCAGTCCACCAAACACCATAAATGACCAATAAAGACAAGCATGAAGATCAGCATGAAGATCTTCTACCATAATGGCAAAAATGCATTATATGCTCCCCCTGAACCTGTGCCATTCGATCTTCGACCAATCCGCAGCCTAGCAAATGTGCGCATATACCCCATATGAAACTTGCGTACAACCAACACTCTCTGAAAGAGATGAGATTCAACAACAAGATGATGCATTAACAACCCCCAGATTTTGCTTGAGGTATTCAAAGGTCTCCCTGGGCAACGATTTGGTGAGAATATGAACAACTTGTTCCATAGAAGGAACATACCCAAACTAGACCTCTTGTTCAAGCACTTGTTCCCTGAGAAAGTGATACTTGATCGGTATGTGCTTAGTCTTTGAATGCATGATGGATTCTTTGAAATGCTGATTGCACTTGCATTATCACATAAGATGGAGATAGGTGGTGTACAAGTGATTTGAAAATCCTGCAAGGTCTACATCATCCAAAGGAGTTAAGTGCAGCAAGATGCAACAACCACATATTTCGCTTCAGCTGTAGATAAAGAAATCGAACTATGTTTATTGCTGAACCAAGATACTAATCTGGAACCCATAAAGAATGCACCACCACTTGTGCTCTTCCTGTCATCCATGCTTTCGGCCCAATCTGCATCTGTATAGACATGAAGTGTGGGATCTGTATCTCTAGGATACCATAAGCCATAGTTTCGAGTTCCTTGAAGGTACTTGAAAATTCTCTTCACTGCCTGAAGATGAGTTTCCTTTGGATTTGCCTAAAATATTCCAACTATTCCCACTGCATGCATGATGTCTGGTCGGGTACCTGTCAAATAAAGTAGACTTCCAATCATAGACCTATAGGTTGGTTGATGCATTGCTGCTAATTCATCATTTGTACTGAGGCTGCATCTTGTGACCATGGGGGTACATATTGGTTTTGCATCTTCCATGCCATATTTCTTCAAAATTTGCTTGAGATACTTTGTTTGAGACAAGAAGATCCCACCTTCATTTTGTTGGATTTGCAATCCAAGAAAATATGTCAGTTCTCCAAGCAAGGACATTTCGAATTCTTTCTGCATTACGAAGGCAAAGCTTTGACTCATATCTTCTTCATTGCTGCCAAAGATAATATCATCTACATACACAACAAGTATTAGCAATTTGTCATTTTCAATTTTTATATAAAGATTGCTATCTGTTGAACCTTTTGAAAAACCTTGTTGATAAATGTATTTGTCCAAGCAGTAGTACCAAGCCTTTGGAGCCTGTTTAAGACCATAGAGAGCCTTTTTCAGTCTACATGCAAGATTTGGATCATTCCCAAGAATGAAACCATCTGGCTACTCAATGTATACCTCTTCTTGTAAGTCTCCATTTAGAAAGGTCGATTTAACGTCCATTTGAAATACTTTGAATTTCTGAAAGCTTGAGAGAGCAAGGAACATTCGGATGGCCTCAAGTCTAGCAACGGGAGAAAAAGTTTCTTCAAAGTCTATTCCTTCTTGTCGAGCATACCCTTTACAGACAAGTCTGGGCTTGTTTCTAATTACTTCCCCATTTCCATTTAACTTATTTTTTAAGATCCATTTTGTCCCGATGACATTCTTATCTTTTGGTCTAGAGACCAACTCCCAAGTGTTGTTCTTTTCGAACTGATCAAGTTCTTCATTCATTGCCTTGACCCAGCATTCATCGTTGCATGCCTCTTTTACATTTTGTGGTTCACTGGAGGAGAGCAATGCCAAATAGGTTGAGGCTTCTACAATTATTCTTCTTGTTTGTACACCTGCCTCCTTTTGCCCCAAAATTTGTGATTCTGGATGATTCTTTTGAACATACCTGGAAGGAGTCTTCTCTTCTATGCTTATTTGTTCCTCTGGCTCCTCATGGGTTTCTTCTTCATGGGTCTCTTCTTCATCATCAGTCTGATTTTGAGGGTAGTCTTCATCCTCTTCGATATTTCCATAATTTACTTGCCTGGGAATGTATCCTTTTTCATCAACCACTACATCAATGTTGTCAACAATTCTTCCAAGTCTTTTATTATAACACTTATATGCTTTGCTGTGGGGAGAATAACCAATGAGAATGCCTTCATCTACTCTAGGTTCAATTTTTCCAACCTGTTCATCAGTATCCTTAATATAGCATTTGCTTCCAAAAATTTTGAAATGCTTTACCGAAGGAGTCTCACCATACCAGAGCTCATGAGGATTTTGATTGTTGTTTACTCGTACATTTGTTTGGTTGAGAATAACAACCGCGGCAAATGCAGCTTCACCCCAGAAGGTTGTGGGAGTTCCAGACTCATCAAGCATAGCATGTGCCATTTGTTGGACTGTTCTGTTCATCCTTTCCACCACTCCATTTTGTTAGGGAGTCCTAGATGTAGAGAATTCCCTTCTTATTCCATGTTCTTCACAAAAATAAAAAAATTCCTTTGAGGTAAACTCCCCACCTATGTCGGACGTTAGGCACTTAATTTTGTAATCTGATTCATTTTCAACCAAGGCTTTGAAGGATTTGAATTTTTCGAATGCTTCATCCTTGTGCTTCATTATTCCTAACCAAACCATCCTAGAGAAGTCATCAATGAATAATATAAAGTATTCTTCTCCTCGAGGCGACCTTGTCCTAAATGGACCACATAAATTTGTATGGAATAGCTCAAGAGGCCTGCTGGCTGATTCTTCCTTCTCAGGGAAGTTAGTTCTGGTTTGCTTACCAAACTAACATGATTTGCATATGGTGTTGTCTCAAATTTTGAAGTCTTGAAGACCACGAACTGCCTGGTATTTGCATGCTTTCCTTATTTGTGAAAAGCTTAGATGCCCCAACCTTCGGTGCCATAACTAGTGTTCATCTTCATTGCTCAAATAACATTGTTGTTGTCCTTCTTCAAATATTTATAAATTATTTGGAGTTCTTCTTCCTTTGATCACTGTTCTTCCTGTATCAAGATCACGAACACTACACCCATGTGATCGAAATATTACCTCGGTTCCATTATCTCACATCTGACTGACACTCAATAGATTATTCTTCAAGCCATCAACATACAAAACATTTCCAGCTTTGACCTTTTCTTTCAGCTGAGCAGTGCCTTTTCCTTTTATGGCTTCAGGCGTATCATTTCCAAAAGAAACATTCTTTCCCTTTTCTAAAGCAGTATATGACTCAAGTTTTTCTTTATCACCTGTCATATGCTTCGAGCATCCACTGTTGATGTACCATAGATTTTCATGTCCTTCTACATAAAGAGCCATACCACATATTTTTGGTTGTGGTTCCTTTATTCTCCATGTTTTGGTGCTTGAGGTTTGTTCCTTTGTCTACCGAAACCTACTCCTGCATTCAAAATCTTCATGACCGAAGTTATTACAAATAGAACATTTAATTTCATTTTCAAGCGCCGAAAAGTTGGTATAGGTCCTTTTCATAATCCCAATCATACTTCTTTGTTTTTGAACTTCTCTAGTCATGATTGTCTTTAGGCAACACATTGAGCTGCTTTGTGACCAAAGTTATGGCAAGAGAAACATTGGTCATTGAAGAAACTTCTGCGATTATCAAATCTACCATCAAAATGATTGTAGTTTTGATTGTCATCCATTCTTGAAGAAAATTGGGAAGATTTTACCTGAGGTTGGTTGTAGATTTTGTTTGCCCTTAAGGTAGCTTGCCACGATTTTCTTGATAGTCTTTGTTCGTTCTTGATGAAGACTATCCCTGATTTACCTGATGATTTCTATTAGGATTTTGCTCACTCCTTCTTGCTACATCAAGATAAATTTTGGAGGTGGAAGCTTGAGATGTTTCACCATTATAACCCAAACCTGTCTTGATTAGAGGGGAACGTTGCACATTGATAATCTCATCCAGAGTTTCATATCCTTTAACAAATTTAAGATTAAGGGCCTTTGTTTTCTCAATTTATTTTCTAAGGCCAACAATTTCACATTTTAGATTTTCAAGAAATTTTTCTTTTTCATTAAGTTGAAATTGTAGAGTATCAATGATCACATTATTTTCTTCTAAACATGTTTTGAGTCTAGAAATCTCTTCATAAAAACCATCCACATCTATAGCATCCAAGTAATCATCATCTTCAAAGGCCATTAAAAGTTTATAGTGATTACCTCGTTCATCTTCATCGCTATTTGATAATCCATCTATAGGTTTTAACCCCATATAGAAATTACCTGCATACGAATTCTAAATCACATGAAAAATAAAAATGCGAGAGCATAGCACATAAAACGCATATACATAGAGATTTCCCACTGGATCCCAAAACCGGGACTACCAGCTTGATTTTTCATTATCCTTTCAATGTTACAATACATATTTATACATGCCGAAGCATCCAATACCATGGACCGAAAACCATCGTGTCCAAAAAACATGTGCGAAAATCATGCACAAAACCATAGGTGGGTCTGCCCAACCTAACATAGGGTCCAAAACCAAAATTTTCCGGGGCGCTGCTCCGGACCCCATCAAGTGGGGTTACGAGTACCCCTCATACCCCCTGTTAACTATGTGGAAAGAATATAACACAACCCAACAATCTCAAACTTGTTGTTTTCTTTCCACAAGGGGCCATAGGAGAGCTTTGTCATTTTTCCAGCCATGAAACACCCATTGTTTCTCTACACCAAGAGAACTTCTCAAAGCTAACAGATTTTGTCAATGCATCTGCAGTATTCTTCAAAGTGTCCACCTTTACCAGCAACACCTCTTTTTCTTCTATCATATCCCTCACAAAGTGATACTGAACATCAATGTGCTTTGTCTTTGAATGATAAGCAGGGTTCTTTGCCAAGAAAATTGCACTTTGGCTGTCACAGTCTATCCTTATAGCTCCCTGTACTAACCCCATACTTGAACACAATCTCTGGCAACCAAACTGCTTCCTTGCCTGCATGAGTGGCTGCCATGTATTCTGCCTCTGTAGTTGATAGTGCCACTATAGATTGTTTCTTACTCATCCAACTGACTGCACCTCCAAATAGGTTAAACACATACCCACTTGTAGATATTCTCTGATTCAGAACTCCAGCCCAGTATGCATCAACAAAGCCATGAATATCCAACACTCTATCCAATCCTGGTCTTCCTTGGTAGCACAAAACATAATCATTAGTGCCACGCAAATACCTGAAAACCCGCTTCACTATTGTCTAGTGCTCCTTCGCTAGTTTTGACATAAACCTGCTCAATACTCCCACTACATGTGCAATGTCTAGTCTAGTACAAACCATTGCATACATCAAGCTACCGACTGCATTTGCATATGGAACACGGGACATGTCCTCTTCCTCTTCTTGTGTCTTGGGACATTGTTCAGCAGATAACCTCACGCCTACAAGAAAGGAACCTTCACCGGTTTACTATCCTGCATATTAAACCTCTGCAGTATTGTCTCGACATACTTCCTCCGGTTTAACCAAAGCGTCCTCTTTGCCAGATCTCTTTTAATTTCCATTCCCAAAGTATAGTTTGCAACATCGAGATATTTCATGTCAAATTTGGAGGACAATTGGGTCTTCAAATCCTCGATAATTTCTTTGTCGTTTCCAACAAGCAACATATCATCCACATACAAGACCAGATAAATAACACGGTCACCAATTAATTTAAAATAAACACAATGGTCTGTTTTTCTTATGGTGAAGCCAAGTTCCCGTATAAATGTATTAAATTTCTGATAGTACATCCTTGGTGACTGTTCTAACCCATACAAAGACTTCTTTAACTTGCATACCAGTTCATCCTTACCCTTCACCGCAAAGCCTTCAGGTTGCTTCATGTAGATTTCCTCTTCCAAATCTCGTGAAGAAATGTTGTCTTCACATCCATCTGTTCTATCTCAAAATCAAAAGCAAAGCAAGCACAGATAAAAGAATCTAATAGAAGTTACCTTTGGCAAACAGGAGAAAAAATATCACGAAAATTCAATTCCCGGCACCTGGGAATAACCTTTGCTACCAACTGAGTTTGTATCTCCACCTTCCCTTCTGCATTTGTCTTCTTCTTGAACACCCATTTGCTGCCAATGGGTTATCCTCTCCAGCCGACAACTCCACCAAGATCCCAAGCCTCATTTTTTGTGCAAGATTTGTATTTCATTCAAACCATGCCTTCTTTCCATAGTTTTCCATCCTCTGATCACTCTTCCTTCACAGTTCTAGGATCATCATCAGTAACAGACAAAAAAAGTTTGAACAGAAAGTAGATGGACTATACCTTTCTGGCTGCCTTCTTTCTCAAGCTGATCTTCTCACAGCCAGAGTTTGTGGCTCTTCATCTTCTGATTCCTCCTCTGCTACAGAGTCTCATTCTTCCTCCTTCAGTTCAAAATCTATCTTCATAGATTCCTTTGGTTGGACTTCATGTTTAATAACATCTTTCACCTATCTGAACACTACATCTCGATTATACACAACCTTCCTTGTTACTGGGTTCTAAAGCTTATAAGCCTTTAAACCATCCTTCTACCAAATAAAGATGCACTTTTGAGATTTACTATCTAACATGGTTCGTTTCTCCTTTGGAACATGTACATATGCATCACATCCAAATACCCTCAGATGAGAAAGAGAGGGTTTCTTACCATTCCATACTTCTTGTGGAGTCTTATCCTCCAACGTTGATGAAGGTGACTTGTTGACCAAGTAACATGCAGTATCCACCGCCTCTGCCCAGAATTCCTGTCCTAACCTGGCACCACTGAGCATGCTTCTTGCCCTTTCCATCAACATCTTATTCATTCTTTCTGCGTCTCCATTTTGCTGAGGTGTATATGGAGTAGTCTTCTGCTGTGCTATACCACACTTCTTAAAAATTTCTTCAAATTTCTTGTTGCAGAATTCTCCACCATTATCTGTCCTCAGCACCTTTATCTTCTTCTCTGTCTGATTTTCCACCAGAGCCTTGAATTCTTTAAACCTATCAAAGACTTTAGATTTCTCCTTAAGGAAATATATCATGTATTCCCTGAGAATTCATCTATAAATGATACATAGTACACAGACTTACCCAGTGATGGAACTTTCACATGTCCAAACACATCACTATGCACAAGCTCTAATATATGTTTTGTCTTCTTACCACCAAAGGGGAAACTCACCCGATTCTGCTTCCCATATACACAGTTTTCACAGAAATCAAAATCCAGATAACTATTACTCATACCTTACCATACCTTTACCATGAAGTATTTGAAGGCCTTTCTTTCCAATATGTCCAAGCCTTTGATGCCACAACATGGTCTTCTCTCCAGAGAGCACTAGATTTTCTACTCTACTTTCAAGAACCATAGAACTGTTTCACCCATCAACAACAGTGTTACCTTGCAGCTTGTACAGAGTTCCAATACGAACTTCCCGCATCAATACCAGTGCTCCCCGAACCATCTTGCAGGTATCCTTCTCAAACACTGTTGTTACACCTGCATCATCCAGCGTGCTTATAGAAATCAGATTTCTGGCTAATGCAGGAATATGCAAAACACCCGGAAGTGTGCTAATCCTTCCACCTTGCAACTTAAACTTTACTTTTCCGAGACCAATGATTCTAGTCTTCCTATCATCCCCTACAAAGACATCACCGCCATCATATTTCTCAGACTCGCAGAACCACTCTCTATGGGGAGTGAAGTGAAAAGATGCACCTGAGTCAATCAACCATGCTTCATGATCTACATGTGTACTTGAAGAAGCCAAGTACACATCCCCACCTTTATCTGAGGTGGTTTTCGCCTCTGCGGAAGGGGCATCATCAGATCCCTTTCCTTTGTCAGGAGCTTTAGATTTACAGCCCTTTTGTAGTGCCCTTCCTTTCCGCATTTCTAGCACACCACATTTACAGGTTTTCCTAGAGATTTAGATCTCCCTCTAGATTTAGATCTCCCACTCGATGACTTATTTTTGTTTCTGTTTTGGGACCATCCTCATACAAACAAGGAATCACCGTTCTGGCTCTCCATATTTTTCCATCTCATCTCTTATGTCAACAAGGATGAGACTATTTCATCAAACTGCAAGGCAGTTGCATTGCTACCTATTGCAATAACCAGACTATCCCACGAATCTGGTAGAGAACACAACAAACCGATGCACTTATTTTCATCTGAAAGTTTAATATCAATAGATGCTAACTGACTTACCACAGTATTAAATGCATTCAGATGCTTTGTCACTGAGTCTCCATCTTTCATCCTCAGGTTATACAGTTTTTTCGGCAGGAACAGTTTATTCACCAGAGACTTAGATTAGTACAAAGTTCCTAACTCGTCCCACAAAGCCTTCGTCGTAGCTTCCCCTGATACATTCAACAATACCGAAAACCATCGCGTCTAATACCATGGACCAAAAACCATCGCGTCCAAAAAACATGTGCGAAAATCACACACAAAACCATAAGTGGGTCCGCCCAACCTAACATAGGGTCCAAAACCAAAATTTTCCGGGGCACTGCCTCGGACTCCATAAAGTGGGGTTACGGGTACCCCTCAAACCCCCTGTGACCTCCCCCTCTAACCTCCGGTTAACTACATGGACTAGTCATGAAAAGAATATAACACAACCCAACACCTTGAACATATTCTCAAAAAATATTGAAAATTTTAATAAAAAATTACCGCGCACAAAGTTTTGAGAAAAAAATTAAAAAGTTTAATCTAATATTTACCATCTTTGGGAACGCAACAAAGTCGCATATTTTTCCCATAAAGGTTATTTGGTAAAACCATTTTTTGATTGAAAAATACGTTATGAAAATGGTCGGGAAGCAAACGTGTTCTTCACTTTAAGGAATGATTATTATAATCAATTTTGAAATGATATTTTATAAAATAAATTGAAAATTATTATGAAAGTTTTTTAAATTTCTTAATAATAAATACTATTTAATTGAAAATTTAATCATTGGCAAAATATTTTTATCGCTAAATGATTTCATTTATACGGTGTATTAAGTTTCTGTTTCACTATTAAAAAATAATAACAATTTTTTTTTTGAGTTTGAATATTATGGAATAATATTAACATTTATATCATATTATTTTTTAGTTAAGTATTGATTATTTATCTTACACCAATTTAATTTGTGTTTTAAAAATTTAACTTTTTAAATTTATATAAAATCACTTCACATAAGTATATATCATCATTTTTCTATATTTTAAGAGTTTATTTTCAAATATTATTAGATAGTAAGATTTTTTTATAAATTTTTTGAAATAGATGAAAAGAAACATCATAAATCTTAAATATTATGAAAATGTTAACAAGCTATTGATTTGGAGGGGTTTCTTTAATAAATAAAAATATAATTCATTCTCTTTTCTAGTGTTAACTCCTTGTTATAACACCCTTTCTTTTCTTTTTAGCAATGGCAAATTCACCTAATATTTTTTTAGTGCCTCTTTTTGTTTCATGTCCCTCATTTGAGGGGTTGATCACCTTCCCTAATCTCATTTTCATTGGGATCAAATAAATCTTTCCTAAGAAGGTACAATGCATATCTAAGAAAAGGAAGAGAACAAGGACCTTAGACCCAAGATAAAGTTGATTGCATTCATGTGCTATGAATTAGGTCTCAAGCAATTGCACAAGTCCTTTTATTTAGTTCATGGATGGGATATGGGTTCCATGAAGAGTATATTAGCTAAACATGTGGTATTTAAGCCTTATAACATAACTATGGGAGGAAATCAAGGGTTTTAGAGCCATAGACAAAAAATTATCATGCTCAATTGCCATAAGAAAGGCCTCTAACTACAAGTATAAAAACTACTATATGTTTTTCATGATACGAATGAGTATTAGGACCCCTACCATGGATAAGTAAGGAGAACAAAGGCCTTAGGCCATAAACAATATTCTTTATCTTGATGACCAGAAAAAGGCCTCACAGAAGTACACATTTCTCTCTAAGGGATATTGGTCCCTGTTGGGATAGGGTCCCCTAGGGTCAATTTTGGGGCAAACAGCCCAAGTTTTGGTGCAAAGAATGTAAAGTCTCCGCAAAATGTGGTTGCGGAGCGCATAGATAGTGTAGTGTCATAAAGGGTTTCACCCTTCTTTTATGTAAGTTGTGTCGGCTTTAGTAGATCTACCCATGGTCCACGAACCATGGGATTGTATAAAAATGGGAGTCTTAGATATTCTAAGCACAGAAGTAACGAAGGAAAGAATGAATGTAATGGGTCAATAGAAGAAAGAGAGAAGAAGTCTTAGAATAGAAGAGAGGCTCTGCAACTGTATGCGCAGAAGCCTAGAGTAGAGTCTGCAGCTAAGTGCGTGGACCCCTGCAGCTGAGTGCGCAGGGAAGTCTTGAGTCTGTAAGAAGAACATAAGCATTAATAAAGAGATTGTTCTAGAAATATTTGTGTTTTGTCTATCTATTTCTGCTATGAATGAATGCGCTTTTCTGCTATGATGAATGATGGGTTTATGAATTAATATTTTATTGATACGCGATTTTACATGATTTACATTGTCATGTGAATGCAAGTAATAATAATTGTTTATGCGAAGAATATCTTGTTGCATGTTAAATTTATCAAACATTTAAGCTGATATGGGTAAGCACAAGATTAAGGATAATTACAAAGGCACGTAAGTGGAGGATTTACCTGTTTAGGGTCCGCGAAAGATAGTCATAGACCTTCGCGAAGGTCTAGAGGGTGATAAAAGGAAGTTATATCGATAAGCCTCAAGGGCTTATCGATCTGTGCGTAGGTAGGTTTAGGGCATAAAATGACATCGCGCTCATCTCTGGGTGTGGAAACTTGGTTCCAGCATCCCCCCATACTGCTTCGGGTGAGACTTCAGTCCGCATTCCGCGGGTTGATGCCAAAAGGGCCAGTAGTGTAGGGATTTGTTTGGCAAACTTAACTCTAAACCTGGGTCAGGACCCACCAAGCCAACAAATGGTTTCGGTGTCGGAACCAAGATCTGCATAAAGAGATGTGTGATGTTGCATCACTGGAATCCAACAAAGAAGGAAATTGAGGAGTGGTTGGATAGAAAGATCCACGAATTCGTGACGCAGGAAAACAGGAATCCACGATTGACAAAAGAATAGTGGCTGGACAAGTATCGGTACACAGAGATACACGAAATTTTCTTTTTTTCCTTCCCGATCGAGCTATATGAGTGGATCGCTAAATTAGCAAATGGATAGGGAAGTTGGAGGCTTGACGATCCAATAGTGTGGACCACAGAGTTAGTGCGAGATTGGAGGCCTCTGAAGATAAGATCGTGTGCGTTGTTGATCATTGGCTTGATCATGTCATCGAAGGGTTTGTGCCAGAGTTTGTGGTCGATACCTCAGTTAGCTACAGCGAAGCCAGAGTGGCGCTTCTTCTTGGGACCATGAGGTAAGTATTTAAGATCTTTGAATACTTAGATTAAAATACTCTTGTGTGAAAAGCGGGTTATGCAATTACCTTGATGTTTGGAGCTACGCGAAGTGGAAAGATATTTAGGGATAGAAGGAGAACAGGTCCTGAATATAGCCCGTTGATTGAGCCTCCTCTAAGTGACGACGAAGGAGTAGCACAAGCTTCTCCACAAAGCGTTGTCAAGTTAATAAGGCAAGGGTTCTCGCGAATACCCCATCTGCCCACACCACCTCCACCTCCACCTCCACAACATACCCCTTTTCCCACACCAACACCACCTCCACCACCGTTCAATATGGTGAATGAAGTGAAGTTTCCAGTTTTCAAGGGCTTGGGAAATGAGGACCCGGACTATTTTTGGTTCATTGAGAAGGCTGTATGGACAGCCCAGAACATTACAAATGATCAGATGAAGAAATCAATGTTGGTTACTGCTTTACAGGATCGTGCGTTAACGTGGTACATTAAGTACTGCACCGATAACCCGACATTTGAGTTGGCAGGCATTCAGACTACGCTAAATAAGGAATTCAGTAGACCCAAGTTTGAAGTGCAATTAATTGTGGTATTCAAGGAAATCATGATGAAGCCGGGCGAGACACCTTGGGAGCTAGATCAGAGACTGAAATGCAAGATTCGCGAAGCTAACATGAATCTTACAGATGGGTAGCACCGCAAATGGTTTGTGGCTTCGCTCTTGCCTCATTTAAGGGTTGATTTATCACAGCAAAATATTGGGACCCAAGCAGAAGCCCTGGAGATTGCAATGAGACTGCATGAGACACCGATTCAAGATGTTGCTTTGGGAGTTTAGTAGATTCTCGCGGAGTTGCAGAATATTTACATAGAATTCCAAAGTCTAAAGAAGGATAGAGCGGATAGGCCAGAGGTGCGCGAAGAATTTTGGTGTCTGAAATGTAAGATCCAATGGCATGATAAAGATCACTACCCTGTCTTCACGAATTACATCACAGGAGGAGGGCCGATGCCTCTGAGGCCGGAAGCTCAAGAAGGGCCAAGTACAGGGCCTGCGCTGTGGTGTGTTATATGTCAGGTCACTGGAAAACATGTGACAGATAATTGTCACTTGCTGCAGAAATTTGTACAGACACCACAACAGCTCTTCTGCAACTTCTGCAAATCAGTGGGTCACGATGAGCGCAACTGTCGTAGCTATGAGTTAATGATGAAAAGAACACCCGCATATCGAATACAAACAGAAACTCGGCCTCCGGATCAAGGCACTGAGGGAGTGGAAGGTGGATAATAGGGGCGCGGAGGAGGTCGAGACGGAGGAGGACCTGCGAGAGGTCAGGGACAAATTATTTGCTACAATTGTGGAGGGCCAAGACACTATGCACGAGAATTTATGAACCCGACATGCATGTCGTGCCAAAACTGTACTTAGTTTGACCACGTGACAGAAGATTGCCCTATATTAATAGCTAAGATGTAGGAAAAGGGGATGCAGCCTCAGTAGCCTACCCAGAACCTGCAGATGATGAGGGCTGAACCCCGCGAAGACGTTCCAAATGTGAATATTGTACTACATAGTGGAGTGACGACTGGCGAGGATAAGGGAAAGAAACCTGAAGAAAGTGGATGGGTCTGCAAAGCTCTAGAAAAGGAGGTTGGATTTGATTTAGAGCGCGTGAAGGAAAATTTTATGGAAGCGAAGAAAAGCTTCGCCGAGGCCTCTACCTCAGGAACCCAGGATAAACTACCTAAAGAAATGGACCCCTTCATGCTTACCACGTTCTTGGAGACATGTATGAAGCTGCTATGCGATAGCAAGGCCGCGAAGGGATTACAAGAGTTGATAAATAAATGTGTCGGTAAAGAAAGTGCTCCTGAGGGACCACATGTGGTCAGAAAAATTGGTAATCATAAGGCAAGTACAGGGCGTGAGATGAGGCTCACTGCGCAAATAGGCGAATATGAAATGGACCAAGTTATTTTTTATCTTGGGTCAGATGCGAATGTTTTGCCTAAACAAACATGGGAGAGAATGGGGAGACTTGCGTTGCAGTGGTCTCTGATTCAATTGAGGATGGTGAATCAGCAAAATATTATCCCCATGGGAAAATTGCAGGGAGTTGTAGTAGATATTGAAGGTGCGAGTTCGTTGATTGATTTTGAAGTGATAGATATTGTCGATGACAACAATCCCTACCCCGCACTCCTTGGGATCGACTGGGCTATTGACATGAATGGGGTGATCAATTTGAAGAAGCAGACAATGTCATTTGAGAGGAAATCGCTCTGCATAGTAGTACCTCTGGACCCTGCAGAAGGATCGTGTTGTACTGAACCAGTCCACAATTATGAAAGTGACAATGATTTGGACCAAATCTAGAAAATAACAGCGCGAGACCAAGATTGGGTGAATTCGACAGCAGATGGACGCATTACATGGGACCGCGAAAGTTCCTATACATCAGATTCGGATGAGGAGTTGGAACACTAGCAGAATAGGTTGCACGAAGTATCTATGTTGCACTGTAACATGATGACTAAATCACTACGATGTGTATCATCGGAGGTAAGGAGTTTGCCTTATTATGATGGTCTAACTAACGTAGATAAATTTTTGGATGCATTTGAAAGGGAAGTGCCTGAGAAGCATTACTTCCAAGCACTGGATTTGGCACTGCGTGCTACACCCTCAAGATGGTGGGGTACACATAAAGACAATTTTGATGGATGCGCGAATACAGAAGAATGATGAGGGTGTGTTTTGGTCGCCCAAAAGTGCAATTGATAGAGAAATACGATGGGAGGAGTGATCCACGCAATCACTTAGCAAAATGGATTGATGCTTATGGAACAGAGCCGCAACCGAAGTGGTTGCATTTGTTCTGTCACACTTTGGACGTCATACCAATGAATTGGTACTTGGAAACAGAGCTTTGACATGGCACGGACAAATGGGATATTTTGAGACAAGGATTCGTGATGACATTCAGCTTTGAGGATGGATTCGAGTGCATCGATGAAGCGTTGCAGGAGGTCAAAGTAGTGATCTTTAAAATATTGTACGATCCCTTGGATTTTATTTAACCAGATTGGACCACCCAGCTGCAACATGCACTAGAGTGCTACAATGTGACTGTTGAAGAAGAAGAGGAGGATCCAAGGAACATTAATATCCCAGAGGTAGAAGGTCGCCGCGAAGTTGAGGGGCCGCATATAGAGAATCCAGATATCACCGCGTCGTTGAAAACTAGACAAGTGAAAATTGGAACAGAGGCAGAGCCAAAGTTTGCAAAGATAGGGGACTATTGGGATGATGCTACGGTGGATAAGGTTGCTAATTTTCTCCGTGAGTACCAGGATTTGTTCCCTACAAAGTTTTCAGACCTGAAGGGGTTAATAGGCGATTTAGGAGTGATGAATAATGTTGAAACCAGACGTGAAGCCTGTTAAGTAGAGGCCATATTGCCTTAATCCTAAGTACAAGGAAAAGCTCTGCTTGGAGTTGGAAAAGATGTTGGCAGCAGGTATTATTGAACCAGTGGAGGAGTCTGATTGGGTAACTCCTATGGTAGTTCAGGAAAATATGCAGAAGGATAAGATAAGGATTTGTGTAGATCTCAGGAAGTTGAACAATGCTTGTGTTCATGATCCTTTCCCAACTTTGTTCATAGATGAAGTGCTGGATAATGTTGGCGGGCAGGAGACCTATTCATTCAATGATGGGTTCTCCGGATACCATCAAATAAAGATCGCGCTGGAAGACAAGAGTAAGACTACCTTCGTGACTGAGTGGGGATGCTTTCACTATACGGTAATGCCTTTTGGGCTTAAGAATGCACCAGCAATCTTCTCCTACATAGTCATTGCGGCGTTCAAAGAGTTCATTCACAAGTTTTTGGAGATATATTTTGATGAGTGGATAGTGTTTGGACTGGTAAAATTCCATGTAGCTAGTTTGCGCTTGATATTGGATACATGCCAGAGGTATCAGATCGCGCTAAACTTGAACAAGTGTTTATTTTGCATCCCTTTTGGAATCTTGTCGAGTCATGTAGTGTGAAGACAAGGGTTAATGGTGGACCCTACTAAGATCAAGGTCATAATTAATTTGGAGATGCCAATAAGTGTTAAACAGTTGCGCGCAACGCTGGGTCATACTGGATACTATCATAAGTTCATCAAGAGCTATGCCCAGATTACCGCGCCGATGGAAAATCTATTGAAGAAGGACACTACATTCTGTTGGAATGGGGAAAGTCAGCGAAGTCTAGATGTATTGAAAGAGAAAATGGTCATCACGTCGATCCTAGTCTTCTTAGATTGGAAGAAGGAATTTCATGTGCATGTGGATGCGTCACGTATTGCACTGGGAGCAGTACTGACACAGGCCGGTGAAGGAGAACTAGATCACCCAATAGCATTTGCGAGCAGGAAGTTGTTTAAGGCTGAAAAGTACTATTCCATGACGGAGCACGAAGGGTTGGCTATGGTGTACATGCTTCAAAAGTTAAGGAATTACTTGCTCGGTGAACACTTTAAGATGTATATGGACCATTCTACATTAAAATTCCTAGTCAACAAAGTGCAAAAGATTTTACACACTTGGTTGTGGTGGCCAACATTGCATAAGGATTCCAAAGCATATTGTAGGGCGTACGATGCATGTCAGATAACTGGCAGGCCATCACGGAGGGATGAGCTACCTTGAATCCATAGGTATCATTGCAGCCATTCGAAAAATGGGCAATTGATTTTGTAGGACCGATTCAGCCTCCAGGAAAGAAGACGGGTGCACGATACATCATCACTACGACCGAGTATGTTGGGTCCCTATAATACTAGTGATTACCCCATTACTATGGTAGTTGTACCCCTTATTTATATTGTTGTGCCCCTATTGCCCCCATATTGTTATTACTGTGCCCCATAGAATCCCTCTATTGTTATTTTTGTGGCTTTATATTATTATTGTTAGGTCGGCTGGGTTTATATTGTGACTCCTTAGACTCCTATATATAGAAAGGAGGTTTTGTCATTTGTATCATCCAAGAATTGTTCATTTATGTAATGTAAAGGAGGTTGTCCCCTCGAAGAGGCTAAATTCTAAGGCGTTGATCTATCTTTTCTATCTTTTCTTGAGCTGGTTTCATAACATTTGGTATCAAGAGCTTTGGATTCTAGGGTTTCGCTGCTCCAAACAGGTCATCGTGGAATTTTCGCTATAACTTTTTTTTCTGTGACATTTCAGAAGTCGCAAAAAAAACCCATTTGAGAAAAAATCGTGTTGAACCTTGGGTCCGAATTTTAGAGCTTTTTGCGTGATATTTGTGGAGATATGATCTGAGGAAGTTGGTCTTTTTAGAGACTCCTGAATTACATTCAAAACAGGTGACCTGGGGAAAATCGTCATAACTTTCTCTCTGAGTATCGGATTGAAATTTTGTAAGAAGGTACAGAAAGAGGACGGATTTTAGTTTCTTGCGTGCATTGTTTAGATCTAAAGGTTGAAACAGTGACTCTTGGCACGTCGTACAAGTTCGCTCTACTGAACTAGTCTATAATCAAGTCACTGTGGGAGATTTCACATAACTCTTCCTTGGAGAATCCAATTTGGGTCAGACTTGTCGCATTGGAAAGAGGACACAGAGGGCTACTACAGGTCACAAATTCAGAACTAGATGATCGGAAAGTACAGAGATACATCAGAGGAAATATCGAGCTCCTACAAAGTGAAAAAAAGTGTGTAGATTTTCTTAAATTTTTGCTTAAGCTTGGTTTGAAAATTTATTTGAAGGAATTCAAAGGGCATAGTAGAGCATTATTATCAGTAACTGATGCCCCGAGGAAAGAAAATGCAAACACCTAGTAAGGAACCTGAAAGCTCTAGCATGACTCATGAAGAAGAGGAAGAAATGCAACATGATATATCAAAATTACAAGACCAAGTGCAACAATTGTCCCTTACACAAAAAGGAACAAAATCTAAGATGGATGGTTTAAAGAAAGGTGTAGAAGCTAAGATGTAATGTTTAAAGAAATGCATAGAAGCTAAGATGATTGACGTGGAAGCTAAGATGGATGATTTGAAGATAGATTTGAAGACAGACATGGACGAATTGAAGATAAATATGAATAAGTTGCTACAAGAAATGGGCACTAAGGGTGAAAGGGTACTAAAGAAACTCATGATGAGAATAAAAGAAATGTTAATCATGATTCCATAGACGCTAATGTTGCATCGAAGACTCACCATATTCCAAAAATCGAGATGAGGAAGTTTGATGGCAAGGATCCTGCCACATGGATATTACAGATGGAGCAATT
>APFE030579762.1:0-29199 GCA_000404065.3 Pinus taeda
TTTGTACTCGACCAGATATTTCACATGCAGTTGGGGTTGTCAGCAGGTACATGGAAAATCCGGGTAAAGAACACTGGTTAGCAGTGAAATGGGTGCTTCGGTGCTTGAGAGGCACAAGTAGTTATTGCATTTCTTACAATAAGAGTAGTGAATTTGTTTGCGGATATGTTGATTCTGATTTTGCAGGTGATTTGGATAAGAGAAAGTCAACTTCAGGGTACGTCTTTACTCTTGCAGGTGGAGCTATTAGTTGGATGTCAAAGCTACAGAACATTGTTGCTTTGTCCACTACTGAAGTAGAATACATTGCTGCTTCTCATGCTTGCAAAGAGGCGGTTTGGTTGAAAGGTTTGCTGGGTGAGTTTGGTAGGTTACAGGACAACATCAGGTTACTTTGTGATAGTCAAAGTGCAATACATTTGGCTAAGAATCCGGCTTATCATAGTAAATCAAAGCATATTCCAATTAAGTACCATTTTGTAAGACAGGTTATCACTGAAATGGGAGTCTCTCTTGAAAAAGTGCATACAAAGGAGAACTGTGCAGACATGTTCACGAAACCAGTTTTGTTGAAGAAGCTACGTTGGTGTTTGGCTTCTCATGGCTTGCAGAAAAAATAAAATAATAATAACAGGGCATCACGCGAATTGTTGTCAAGGTGGAGATTGTTGAGATTTTTTCTGTTTGAGTCAAATAGTCAAAAAATCTCTGTAGGATGACAACAATAGGGATTCAGTTCCTAGATTAGCTCCAGGTTGTTGGGAGGGAGTTAATGTCTCCTATATTTGATGTGAGGGAGTGATGAGGCTGTTAGATTCTCTATGCTATATAACAGGCAATTATTCGGATGATTTGCTAAGAGAGTGTGAGGATTTCTTGATGTAGGCTCCAATTTGATTAATATATTCCTGATGCCTATGTTTGGTGGACGTAGCCTAGATTGGTTGGGTGAACCAAGTTAAATACTGTGTTATATGTACTTCTGCTGTGTGTTTACTTTAGTTTTGCTGTGCACCTGATCCAACATTATACACCTTTAGGGTTTCAGCACACATTTCAAAATGTTAAATCACCTACTCTCTGTCGAGTAAATAGCCAATATTCTATGCCAGTGATATGAATCTCATGTAATTAACCAAATGCCCTCTTCCCATTTCGAAGGAGCATAAAATATTTATTTTCAGTGTCTACGATAAGAAAAGGTCGAAGAGAAATGGAGACAACTTTTCACGTAACTACAAGAAATAGCATTCGCAACGCCATATTTAGCTGTCACTGCATTTAGCAGGAATGGGACTGCCAGCGGCCATAAAACTGTGAGCAGCCTGCCCATCTTGACCTGTCTTCTGGCCATTTTCAGCGTAGAGCATAAAACACAATTATCTCAACAATGTTAGCAAGTGTTTATGGTTTGAGGAGGCTGTTTATTTATAGGAGAGTTGGGAGATTCATGCAAATGGCAGTGTTGGTTTATTTTTTAGGTTATTTCGTTGATTCATCTCCAACAAATCAGAGAACTTTATACTATTTTTTTTTAGCCATTTTCAGCGTAGAGCATAAAACACAATTATCTCAACAATGTTAGCAAGTGTTTATGGTTTGAGGAGGCTGTTTATTTATAGGAGAGTGGGGAGATTCATGCAAATGGCAGTGTTGGTTTATTTTTTAGGTTATTTCGTTGATTCATCTCCAACAAATCAGAGAACTTTATACTATTTTTTTTTAGCCATTTTCAGCGTAGAGCATAAAACACAATTATCTCAACAATGTTAGCAAGTGTTTATGGTTTGAGGAGGCTGTTTATTTATAGGAGAGTTGGGAGATTCATGCAAATGGCAGTGTTGGTTTATTTTTTAGGTTATTTCGTTGATTCATCTCCAACAAATCAGAGAACTTTATACTATTTTTTTTTAGCCATTCTCAAAACGCAAACGCAATGATCGTTGAGGTTTAGTTATGACTATTTTAAGAATTGGTTTATTAACCGGTACTTTTTTTCACCCAAAACCCAAGTTTTAAACTGTAGCTAATTAGACGCTGTGATATCGATGGAAAATGCTGAAATATATGTTAGGTACAGAGGGTCGGTATGGATGATGTCAATGTGATATTATCCGATTAAAAGATGCACATAAGAAATATGTGTGGTTGTAATTCAACCCAAGGAGTTCCAATCTCATAATGGATGGGGAGTTCTTTGCACGGTCACTTGCCCATGCATCAATACTCAATCAAAAATAATTATAGCGTACTTAAACGTATTGATTATAGCGTGTTGATGCATTTAAACGATTAGAATTAAAATATCAGTAAATTGGCTGCCAAACGAATCTAGAATAATAAGCACTTAAGAGCAAAGATATGGGTCAATAACATTCCTAAGCAATCATGTTGGAAATAAAAAAGAAACCATCCATACTAATTACAGGAGTTTTCTATAAAAATGTTTGTTAAGCTTTTTTGGGAAGTTTTTTCTAGTGCGATTTATGTCTTAATTTATTTTAAATTTTGTAAAATATTGTTGAAATTTTTAATTTGAATTGTATTTCTATAATTTAAGTCGTAAAATCTCTATAATTTAATTGTTCTAGAGTTGCTAAATCCAAAGATACAATAAACGCTAATTTTAAACACAGGAAAAAATAAAAATAAATAAATAATGATTTAAACCACAACAAAAAAGTTCCACCATAATCGGGAATCTTTAAAAACTAGGCCCTGAAAAGATCCCAATATGGCAATCTGTAAAGACTGGGCCTACAAAAAAAATCCCAAAATGGGGATCCCATAAAAGGTGGCCCACAGAAATAACCGAAATCAAATTGAAAAATGGGGATCCCATAAAAGGTGGCCCACAGAAATAACCGAAATCAAATTGAAAAATGTTCGTAGTGAACGAAAACGTTACAAATGTCCCTCTCATTGTATTTTTGTTTTATTTTTACCAAACGAGAATTTCATTTAAATTTTTTGGGAAGTTGTTTTTTTTTTTTTTTTTTATGATGGTACAGTTTATTTAAATTACAATTTGATGGATAACTTATCCACAATCAAAGTGCTTGGGGTTTTTCATTGTGCTGAATCCATTATTATATTTATATATTCAAAATACCAGTTTTAATAACACAAATCAAGATTTCACCTCAACAACTTCCACCAAATTCTAGGAAAATCCAAAAAAATCTGAACGGATGAACTATTTTTTATTCTATCTTGAACAACTAGTATTTATTAATTAGTCTATTTAATATTGTCAATATATGTTGTGGCAATTTTTTTAATTAATGCCTTAGTAAAATATTCATTATAAATTCAATATTGATGTTATGCTATTTTTTATTTAATATTCATAAAATATTGAAAAAAGCAAAAAAATCAATATTAAAAAGCAATAAAATAAAAATTAATAAAGTAAAAAAAACACACTCACATGACGTAATTTTTTTAATTATTTATTTAATTTCATAATATATTATATATATATTATAATATAGATATATATCGAAAATTCATTCTCTATATATTAAACATCCATTACTGCGAAATTAAAAATGGCTTTACTTATAAACTTAACAATTCTCTACAGAAGGCTAAATTCTAGGCAGAAACCTGCAAAAAAAATTCAAATCGTGGGAGCCAGTTTACAATTTTATAAGGAAGGCGAAATTCTCATCAAAATTTGGTAAAAAAAAATTAAGAAATTTCATGGGAATTTTTAAATACTTTTTAATGATGGAAATAAATTCATCATTATAAAAAAAATTGAGACATTTAAAGTTGAATGGCTATGACCAAAATTTCCAAAATTTTCTGCCTAATTTATAACCAAAATTTCCAAAATTTTCTGCCTAATTTTTAAAAAACTTATCAGAATTTCTATTATTTTCTATACAAAATTAAGATAAAGATTACCAAAGTAATCATATGCAAGTAATGCTCAACCTTCCGCCAGCCTTTTATCACGGTTTCCTCTCTTCCTCTTCTCCGCCTTGTGACCATCGGCCGATCCATTTTCTGAATTGGAAGGTAACGCGAGGGGGAAGTTAACGATAGCCCTGGATCCGCGAAATTTGAAGGCAGCGCGATCATATGCGAAAGCAGCCTCTTCGGCGGTGTTGAAAGTACCCAGCCATATCCTAGCCCCATTCCTTGCGGGGTCCCTTATTTCAGCAGCGAATTTTCCCCATGGCCGCCGCCTGACTCCTCTGTAGTGTCTGGCGCACCTATTCTCCTCCTCATGTGCCTGTGGCTTTAGCTTAACCGTCTCTATTCTTCTAACTAAGCACACAGAAGAAGATGTTGAGCAGTTTTCTTGGGTAAATTTACTCGGATCGTCCTCTGATACTGATATGCTGCTGCTATTCTGGCATGAGCCGCCGGTGGTGAAGGATAAGGATGAAGACATTGAGGATGAGTTTCCTCCAATATCTCTGATATCAATATCGTCCTCCACTTCCAGTAAATGGTGGCGAATGAACTCCAACATACTTATGTTGAGACTCGCTTCTTCAACATCCATCAAAATTCTCTCGCCGATCGCAAAGAGATGGAGACTCAGATAGATAGATTTTTATTTCGTGGTGGATGGAGAAGTGCGTGAGTTAAGAATATAAATCATACATTTCCATAGTAAGTACATCACATCCCCCCAATGCGTACTTTCGCGAAAATTTCAATAGTGGCAATGCGTATTTTCGTGATAAATTCCTCTCATTTAGATTCAACATGATCGACATTCTTCTCACAATGTCGGTTGCTATCATTTTCAAACCACGTGTGTTTGTGTGAAGACTTAATTTAATCTGAAAATGACAGTGATTACACATTGTTCACATTGTTTTGGAGTTTTTGCTGGGAATGAAATGGTTCTCAAATAGTATAGTATAGTGTAGTGATGAGCCGGTGTTTTTGAGTTTTTGGTTGGAATGGAATTGGTTATTTTTTTTAATATAGGTGTTTTTAGTGAGATATTTTAGAAGTTTTTTTTCTGGTTTAATTTTTTTAAAATTTGGCAGGAATTTATTAAAATTACAAAATTTATGGGTAACCATTGCACAATCCAAGTGTCCTAGATACTTTTCAGAGTGTTGAATCTATATATATAATCAAAAGTCAAAACTAGTTAAAATATTACAAATCAGATTTCACCTCAAAATTCCTGCACCTAAAAATTCAAAAATAACACTAAAAAAATTAAATAATTTTATTTATTTATTTATAGTTCGTCTTAACGTTTTTATGGTTTCGGTAACATTTTTTTGACCTTCTATAAAAGTTTGTTTTAAATATTTATTATGTATTAGTTTAGTCCATCTAAATTATTTTACTTTATATTTTATTCATTTACTTAAGTTTTTTGTGGAATTATAAAATTTATATTTAATTCGAGTAATTATTGTTTTTTTAGCTTTTAATGATATTTTATGTAGTTAGTTCCAATCCATTCTGTTATTTCTTAATATTTTAAGTTTTTATTATATAGTTGTAATGACCAAACAGTTATATGAATAATTTTCTAAGTTACCATGTTGGGTAAATGTGAAAACAGGATTATTACTTTATTAATATTGAAATGTCATTTATTTGAAATTATGAATTAAGTGATATTGTAAATAACATTGTGAGGAAAAAGTTATTTACTTCCTCTTGCTTAACTAAAAGAAACAGTTGCCAGCAAATAAGGGCAACCCTAACCACCTTTCCTTACCATAGAAATGGAAAGAGGAAAAAGGGGCCTGGGCTGTTAAGGAACAGACAGGAAAAAGAAAAGAAAGCAAAAAGGAGAGGGTACTATGTCTGGTGAAGACCAGATAGTATCAACACTATTGTGCATCATACTGCACTGTTGTTAGCGTGCATCATCTTGCGGAAGGCAGTGGCCTGCAAGCGAGCTTGGGGGAGAGAATCAAGTCGAAACGACTGATCTCGTGGTTGGGAGGATTACAAGCTCTGTAGGAGTTTCTTCAGTTGAAAAGACAGAGAATTAAAGCAAGCACGGTACAGGTAAGAGAAATGTGGTTATAGTGTTAGTGTAGTAATCTTTTCTTATTAGGGAAGGACTATTGATTATCTGTAAAAATAAGGCTCTGTTGTTAAGCTGTAGGTAAAGCCGTATTATAAATCTGTAGGAGGATAAAATAAACTGATAGGGAAAGTAAAATAAAGATGCACAGGGCAATTTATATATTTTTCTTTATCAATTTATGACTGTCAGTTTATTCCCCAGTTTAATCTACCAGTAGACTAATACAATGGCCAGAAAAGATAATAACTGGAATCTTAACGAATATGAAACAGGAAGAAGAATCATACTGTACCATCATCATTACATGAATATAGTTATAATGCCATGTAATAAACTGATATTCTGTCCAGATATTATATCAGAAAACGAAGTATAAATAATTTAGTGTTAAGCAACCAACAGTCGATACACAATAAAAGATTTATTCACTAGGGTTGGAACCAAGGGGGTTTGGTTCCCTGAACTCTTAATGTCCCGGCATTTACCGCAAGGGTATAAGAGAACGGGCATAACATTGCCCAGACCCATCTCTGAAGGAGACAATAGAGTCAGCCGAGACATAAACTATTGAGAATAATCATGACAAGAAACAAACCTCCCTACCGATACAAGTGCCATGTAAACATATAATACACCTCGAGTTTGATAGGACTCTGTCTAGAATATCTTTGACAGGAGTATATGTATACATATAAATATAAAGCCGAGGAACAGAGACAGTTTCGAAATAAATATAAAGCCGAGGAACAGAGACAGTTTCGAAATAAATATAAAGCCGAGGAACAGAGACAGTTTCGAAATAGATATATATGAACAACAGTCGTTAACAACCTGAAGGCGTGCTATGGGACAAACCCCATCACGATAGGTAACAGTGTTATAGTAATTTTAGACCACGCACGCATGACCTTAGGGCCGGCGCGCTCTAAATAATTAACACGAAATATTTCTAAGATTGAATTAAGAATATGCAGCTAACGATATCAAGGTAAAGCCCTTGTCAACAAGCATATAATAAAACGAACAATTACAGGAGAAATATTATCGAACTGTGAGAACTCAGAAAATAACATTGATAGACAGATGTAACACAACAGTTGGAAGGCAATTTATATATATGTAAAAGTTAATTATACACAGTATAAACCTTTAAAACTCATGCAGATACAGAAACTTGACATACTCGAGTAAGTGTCCAAACTGTGGAAGATTAAGCCAGTTGGCTATTTCCTTACACTTATACAAGTTAATAACAATGATTCACGGATCTCCCGTGAGGACTCGAATTGACCCAGGTACCAAACCCAATCCTAGCTTTAGACAAAAAGAAACTACCCAGAACCGGACATGACAATATCAACCCTCAGTGACCAGAGATGCAGATGCCTTGCCGAGGGTGTCATAACCCGGTCAAACGTCAATAAAATTTGGTAAACCTCCTGACAGGAAGTAAAATATCACTCAGGCCAATTTCATGTTTTAACGAAAATTGCAAATTCAGGGGTTGGAGGTATCTTACCTGGGAAATGCGGAGAGACCGTAAACCTGAAGCCACCATCGCTAAACCCTCGCCTCCAGTACCCTGGCAAGGTCATAGCACATAATCTGATTAAATACAGTTAATAAATAATCTAACCATACGAAAACTATGTCTCTGTTGCAAAGAAAAGTAACACAGTACCTGAGAAGAGCTCGGACGTTTTCATTCAGAGAGCTAACGACCTCGACAATGGCGGAATGCAAACCAGCGTAGCTGTAGGTATTGGTTCATCAAATGGAGAACTGAGTAAAGGATACCATAATGCAAACGCAGAGGTAACCAGCGGCGGGAGGCGATGCCTCGCAAAAATGTGTAAATGCCGATGAAACCCTAACCATTTCCTTTTGGAACCGAGGGCTGTGAATTATCACCGTCGATCTCCAAGAAGCAATCCTGAGCGTTCATACAAGATAGGATCCCGAGGGTTCCTGGGCTGAGTTATGGCAATTAAATTCCATCAGCAGTCCCGTTTTCAAACTCCAAGGACCGTATCAGTGGAAGCATATGGAACGACCAGTTGTCCGTCCGGACAGAGGAGTGTTATACAGGTGAACCATCCAATTCATTGCCCGGTATTCAATGCAAACCCAGGTGTAGCGGAAGTGGTGAGATGACGTGTCCCAAGTGCCAACTCAGGGCTCCCACACCTGAGATTATTGAATGTATATATATATGTGTGTATTAACCTCGAACCTTTGATATAATATAGTGACATTAATATATGAGTTGTGACATTATAACCACACGTAGATTATGTCTATAAAGTATCAAGGTTACTAGCATGGTAAATCAAAAAAAAAAAAATTCTTTTTACTATATGAGGTCAGTGACAATAGTCAAATTAGCCATCGAACAATCAGCTTTCCCTATCACTATTTATTCTGGTGTGATACAAAAAAAATTCTTATATAATTAATACCAAAAATATTAATACATTTATATTTATAGGTCACATAAACCTAAATTATATAAAACCCTAAACAACCATTTTTGAAATAATTTGAAAATATGAAGTTGCGAAAGGATAATTTGCGTACGTCTTCATAAAATAACTATTTGCGTACGTCTTCTCTTTCCTTGCGTGGCTACTTACTATATTTGACCACTTACGTCTTCATAAAATAACTATTTGCGTACGTGTTCTCTTTCCTTGCGTGGCTACTTACTATATTTGACCACTATTACGTTCCACGAAGGAATAAAGGGAACCACTCTCTGTCACCCTCCGATCTTCAGGCCAACCCCAATTCTTTGTCTTTCCCGATGAGAGGTTTCCTGTAAGTAACACATTCTCTAATCTTCTCCCTTCATGACAAGACCACCCACACTAATGGTGACAAGCCATTTTGTCACACCTCCATAGCTAATAATTTTTTTTTTATTATGGTTAATTCATGGGTAGAACGTTATTGTGGATAACCTTTGGAAAAGTAGTCGCAATAGACTATGGCTATCACCCGATGGCACTATTAATTTCATTTAACATACGATATGGTTGTTAATTGATACGCTGATGCATAAGTCTTATCTATATATTAATATTACTATTGGTAAGCACGCATGTAGACCATGTGGCAACCAGCCAAGGGGGTGACCTTCTCCTCTTCACTGGGCCATCACATGGTAACCTTATCTGCGTCTGCTTGGAATTAATTCCCTGTCCGGCTCTGTTCTGTACATGGCCAGCGGGCAGTCCAATCCCTTGACTTGCGCGACAGATCTCACTCCATCCACAGCGGGATCATCTATTGCCATCCGATGGTGGCACTCCTTCGCAGCTTTCCATCTATTCCACCGATTGCGTTGGTTGATGGCTCATTTGGTTTGGTAGCTCACCACGGCCTGCTCTAGTTCTGCCCATGCATTCAGCTCCAGGGAGCCAAACCCATGAACCTTGCTCAATTGCCAGCGGTTTCGCCACTAACCATCAGGTAAATTTTGCTAATACAAGGTTTTGTTTTGTTCCGCTTAGTTTGGTATACGTTTTCTTTCAATTTAATGAGGGATTACTCACTTTGCTAGGGTTCCTACACATTGTGGATTAAATGTCTTTGGAGGCTTCCTCAGCTTCAAGACGAGAGTTTTCATATGATGGTGACAAAATTTCCTTAATTGTAAGTTTAACATAGATGAGAACATTCTCCTATGATTATCTTCTGCAGTTCGCATGTTTCAACAATTATCTAACTTGTTTGTATGGTCATTTCCATGTCGGTTGGGCGCTTGCTCCTCAGGTGGTGGCCCAGACTTAATTAAGGAAATCCTACCACAACATTGCAGAAGTCCAGGTACAAGAGTAGCCGTCCGGCCGTGGCTTGCCTATTTGACTCGGGGAGTGGTTCTTCTAGCTTCTTTCTTATTTTGATAGTCTAATGAACAATTAGGATAACTATTGGAGCGGAGGATGTTTACATCCCCTCATTGCTCCAGGTTTTCTTTTATTGTAAGACATTTGTAATCAGATTTCTAGTCTTGGGCGTCCGACGACAGTCCCCACTATTTGGACATTGTGGTTGTATAGTTGAAATACTTACTGCGCCCTTGTTTTCAGCATGATGATACTCTTATTCTGCGGGTCTATAATTTATTATGTTGAACTGTTGTTTTAAATGAACAGATGGGTTCCTTATAATATTTTTTTTTAATGAAACGCCGTGCCACGGCTGCACTGTACAGAAATGTAGTTCTTTTGTTATTTAATTCATCGTCTTTAAAGATATCAAGCATTTTGGTTATATTGCTCAGAAAAGTATAGCTCTATGGTGTTCTATTCTCTCGATTTTGTAAATCAATTGTTTCATGTGCATGCGCCTTCCCAGTGAAAGGGTCCAAGCTCCAATTTCCACTACAAATCCTAGTTTCCCTTCCCACTAGCTCCTGTTGCTGCTAGGTCTCTGTCTTGTTTATTTGGTAGTGTTCATCGTTGAAGGGTAGCGACCCTACCCAAATTGTTAACCATTCATGTCCGATGCTCAGGGTTTCATTTGGGTTCTTTCTCGTTTAAGCATTGCTCGTGGAGCATGCCTCCTGTTGCACCCACGTCGTGCCTGTTCCTACCCTATCACAAGGTACCCTTCTTGTGACACCCTAAACCCGCACTAGTCTTGGCTTTCTATTTAATGGTATTTTCGAGTTATTGCACGCTCACTGAAATGCGAACGATGGCACTATCATTTATAATTATTATCTTGAGAAAAAGATTAACCTTACAACTACAATCGGCAAGAATATTTCTCTGAGCTTTTAACTGGTAGCTATACATGTTTTTACTCGAGTCTGCTCACACGTTGCACATCATTCCTCAATTTCATTATTAATATTTCATAGGGCCACCAGCCTAATTCTCTATGTTTTCTAAGGGTCTTTCGTTTTCTTTCATTAACTGTTGCATGGAACTAAATGTTATAATTGGTATGGTACCTTTCAATAGTTTCAATTTGACACTCTACCAAATGCTGTTACAACTGGAAAACCAACTAATTTCTAGGCTCCAGCGTGAGAATAATTTATCTGGCAGAGTTGTTTACCTGAAAAGTTCTCTAACCAAATTCAAAACGCTTTGTAGTAGGTTTAAATGTATTTCTATCCTGAAATAGTTCATCGACAGGGCTACCTGTCCCCATCGTTTCCTATATATTTGAGTACTTCTACAGAAAATCTATAAATAATTGTGATCCATAGAAATTGAATAATTTTCTAGTTTCAAGTCAGTGTCGCATGCCTGTATCGCTTCCTATAGGCGTGCCTCCCTTTCTGTGCTAAGATACGGTCTCCTCTGCTCTTTGCAGCTAGTCAACAACCCGACCATGAGATTGTCTTTCGAGACCAATCTCCCCCCTTGCTTTCTCAAAGACTACAGTCTTTGTGAGTTGCATGCGCTCTGCGCTCTTACCATCTGATCATCACCAGACGTCGTAAGCCACCCCTTTTTCCCCACTGCCTGTCCTCTACATCCCATTGTTCTTGTTTTTCCCCCATTTTCCTGAAACCCATTCCACTGTTGGGGGGGGGAAGGTGATTAGGGTTTTGCAACTATTTCTTTATTATTTTTTTAAATATATTAACTTCTCTCCTCAGAAGTTACATGACATCCCTATTACTAGGAAATCATTTCTCATTTTGATTTTCTGAAAAAAAAAAAAATATTAATTAATTCATGCAATAGATAATAATCATCATCCTTTTATTTGTATCCTTTTTAAATTGAGGTAAATAAAAATATTTACAATAGTTTGGGGATATGACATCTCCTCCTCCTGAAATTAGACATCTTCCCGATGTCCTTCGGTTCTAAACAGCCCTGAGTAAGCCTATTTCATGAGTTATTCATCCTCCCAAGTGGCCTCATCAGGCCTGAAGTGTTGCCACTACACTTTAACTTGGTAATATCCCGCTTCTGCAGCGTGACTTCTCTTCAATCGAGGTTGCTCAGCGGTTCGACTAGGATTTCTCCTTCCGATTCTACCTGCAACATGCAACATCCTGAGTCAGTTTTCTTTTAAGAGAAAACATTTAGATTGATCTATCAGAGATAATTCTCACCTGAATCTCCTACCAATTAATCACATGTTTAGCATCATAAAAATATTTTTTTAACACGGAGACATGAAAGACGTTGTGGACTCATATGTGACTAGGAAGAGCGAGTTGGTAAGCCACCAGCGCAATTGGCTAAGATCTGGAATGGCCCATAGTAGTGAGGTGCCAACATAGCACACCTGCTCCACTGCAATGTGCTCATTTTTACTCGTATTCTCACATACACATGATCTCCGACTTGATACTCAAACCTCATTTTCTGGTCAGCGAAGTTCTTTTGCCAATCCTGAGCTACCTTCAAATTAGAATGTACCCTTTTAACAAGCCCCTCCATCTCCTTGAGCATTTTAGGACCTAACATCAATCTATCTTCCGGTCCACTCCAGCTTGAGGGGGTGCGGCACTTCTGCCCATACAAAACTTCGAAACGGCTCATTAGAAACAATGTGTGGTAACCATTATTGTATGCGAACTCTACCAAGTGTAGATAGTCCTCCCACTTGGTTAGTTTCTGCATCACATACGCCCTTAACATATCTTCCACTACCTGGTTCACCCGTTCAGTTTGCCCGTTAGTTTGAGGGTGATAAGCTGTGTTAAAGTTCAGTTGAGTTCCCAATTCTTCAAACAAAGTTTTCCAAAGACCGATGTAAATTTTACATCACGGTCTGAAATTATTGTCTTTGGTAACCCATGCAGCTTAAATATGTTTTGTATGAATACATGGGCGATCTGCACAGCTCTGTATGTAGATTGCACCGGTATAAAATGTGCTGACTTACTTAGCTTGTCCACAACCACCATGATGGAGTCATTATTTTTCTTTGACTTAGGCAAACCTGTTATAAAATCCATAGAGATGGTTTCCCACTTCTATTCTAGGATGGGTAATGGTTGTAATAAACCCGCAGGATGTTGGTGTTCTGCTTTAATTTGCTAACATTTTAGACATCGAGCCAAATAACCAGCCACATCTTTCTTCATACCCAGCCAATGATATTCTTTTCGAAGTGCGGTGATCATCTTTTGATATCCTGGGTGTCCAGCATATTGAATCCTATGATACTCATCCAATATCAAATTTTTAATAGTGTTTTGATTGGGCACATACAACCTTCCCTTATAATACAACATTCCAGCAGCATCCAAAGCATAATCTGGTTGTTTTTCTTTGCTGGTTGGTAGTTGCAGTCGCTGTTTTATTTGCTCATAAACAACATATTGTTCGGCTGTGTTTTTAATCATTTCCCCGAAGGGGCTTTTCCCTTCACTGCAAGAAACCTCATATATGCATTGCAACTTCTGACTCAAAGCATCAGCCACCCGATTCTCCTTCCCCTTTAAATGCTTGATCTCAAAATCAAAACTGCTTAGAAAATCCACCCACCGTGCTTGCCTTGCATTTAGAGTGGGCTGGCTAAAATAATTGGTCAGACTATGGTGGTCTGTCAATAACAGAAACTTTTTTCCCATAAGGTAATGTCGTCACATTTTCAGGGCGTGAATCATAGTTGCCAACTCTAGATCGTAAGCAGAATATTTCTGCTCATGCTCCTTTAACTTTCTTGATTCGTATGCTATCACTTTTCCTTCCTGCATTAACACACCTCCTACCTCTTCATTACTTGCGTCAGTGCACACCACATACTCTTTACAAGGGTCCGCTATGCTTAGAATAGGTGCCGTGGTGAGTAAGTATTTGAGTTGTTCAAACTTCTTTGACATTCAGGGGTCCACCTGAAAGTCCTTCCCTTTTTCTGTAAAGCTGTGATTTGATAAGCTACTTTTAAAAATCCCTCTACAAACCATCCGTAATAGCCCGCCAATCCCATGAAAAATCGGATGTCCACCACATCTTTGGGTACTGGCCATTCCATAATAGTCCTTATCTTTTCAGGATCCACTGTGACCCCATCTTTAGTGATGATATGCCCCAAATATTGTATCTGTTCTTTAAAGAATTGACATTTACTGAACTTAGCATATAATTGGTGTTCTCGGAGGGTTTGCAATACTAACCTGAGGTTCTCCTGATGCTCCTCCATAGTCCGAGAGTAAATCAATATATCGTCAATAAAGATCATCACAAATTTATCCAAATACCGATGAAACACACCGTTCATCAGACACATAAAGGTGGCGGGGGTGTTAGTCAACCCGAAGGGTAACACCACAAACTCATAGTGGCCATACCGAGTTGTAAAAGTCGTCTTAGCTATGTCTCCCTCTTTAATTCAGATTTGGTGATACACTGATCACAAATCAATCTTTGAGAAAATTGTTGCTCCCTTCACCTGGTTGAACAGTTCATCAATACGGGGCAAAGGGTAGTTGTTTTTTATTGTCAATTTGTTTAATTAATGGTAGTCCATACACATGCGAAGACTCCCATATTTTTCCCTAATGAACAATATCAGGGCTCCTCGAGGGGACACACTGGGACGTATGTACTTTTTGTCCAACAGCTCTTGTAATTGCATTTTCAGCTCTGTTAATTCTGGTACGCTCATTCTGTAGGGTGCTCGAGAGACTAGGGCTGCTCCTGGCACCAACTCAATGGTAAAGTCTATGTCTCTTTTGGGTGGTAACCCGGGAATCTCTTCAAGGAACACATCAGAAAATTCTTGTATCACAGCAATATTCTACATCGTGACTGTTTTATCTTTCGAGTTGGCATAGCCAACTTGGATAACGCAAATCTAACATACTTTTCTAATGCATTTTGCTAACTGTGTGGCAGTTATGGGCCAAATCCACATTGGCCGCTTAATCCCCTACGTCTCTTTTTTTAATCCAAGTTCATCCTTATAACTGATAGTCTTGGCTTTACAATTAACTATGGACCAATGTTTTTCTAGCCAGTCCATACCAATCAATATATCGTACGATCCAAGGGGAAGCACATTTAAATCTATTGTCATGGATTGTCCTGCTATTTCTGATGGGCAGTTTTTGACCTTAGCCATTACCCGTCTTTTCGCCCCTGTTGCCAAATGAATTAGCCAAGGATCCTTAAACTTAACAGGTTGTAACTTACATTGCTCCACAATTCTAGGACTAATATAACTTAATGTTACACAGTGTCAATTAAAACAGTTACAACAAAGTCTAAGAGTTTACCTTCAAATTCCACCATGGTCGGCTGGTACTCCACCTGGCGGTCTTCCAATGAGGCATTAATCTTTGGTAGACTCCATTCTACATTACCGACTGTAGAGGCTTCATAAACCTAGGAAGACTGTTCTGCTCCTTTTTGTTGGGGATAGTTTTTCACGTAATGGGGTTCACCACAGCCCCAACATTGCACTGGGGGCCTTGCTAACCCTTCGATTTCTACCCTCGTGGGTTGTTCATGGGTTTTGGACTCATTGGGGGGCTTTAATCGGAGCATATTCTTTTGTGAGTTTCTGCTGGTTTTCCCTTTGGCAAATCCTTTGTTACCTCCACCGAGACTACCTTTAGTACTTCCAGCGAACTTGCTACTTTTCTTATCAGCCCATTTCTTACCCAGGATTTCTCCCTTCTGCTTGCTCTGCTGGTAGCAAATTCGAGCCTTGCGTATAGGCTCGTCCATCGTCTTCAGGTTGTCAAATTCAATTCTTTCCCTCATTCTCAAGGGTAAACTGCTGACAAACCTCTGTACTTTAGCTTTTTCTTCCCGTATATAGGGCACATAATGGAGTAAGGAAGTAAAACAAGTGATAAATTCATCCATAGTTTGTTGCCCCAAACGCAGGTCATGAAATTCCCTTGCCTTCTCATCATAGAAGCGCTTAGTTAGGTACCTTTCCTTAAAGTATCTTTGAAGCTTCTCCCAATTGATATTCCATTCACTTACTCCTCTTACCATCTTAACCTCTTCCCACCACAACGTGGTCTTTCCCTATAATTGGAAAATGGCCAACCGTGCCTTAAGATTATGATCGTATTCGTATAGCTAGAAGTATTTGTTCATATTAATCAACCAAGCCTCGGCTGCTTCCTCCTGTTCTCCGTCAAAGTGTGGTGGCTTGATTTTACATAATTCCCCTTTGCAACTCTATCTGTTGCCTCTTGGATATCTGCTACTCGGAAGCATTATCTGAGCGCTCCCCCTCCCTTCCTTCTGACTCTCCAAGTTCTGTGCGGTGATTCTGTTCTCCTAATATTCTTTGTTGCTCAGCACTGGGATTCGATGGCTACTGATTTTGTCTATCGGATAGGCTTTTTATGATCCTCTCCTGTTCCATAGTTAACCTTGCATTGTCTTCCCGTAATCGGGCCATTTCATTTTTCAGTTCTTGCACTGTCTCCAAAATTGCTAGATTGGTATTGCGTGCCTCCTCACCAAACTATACCCATAATTTGGGACTGTTTCCAGGTCCTGTTGTAAGTCCCTGACCCACCACAAACCTGTGTGACACACTGTCTGTTCTTCTCATATTGTCAGGCCTCTATTTCCTGTGCTTACACAAAACAATTAACAGCGGAAGGGTTATCACATTATCTGTTCCTTTAACTACTCATTAAAGATAATATAAGTTGTATATACACAATTCTGTTGACAGTTTTCAGCTTTTAGTTCTCGGAGGCCACAGTTTTTGTAACGTGGCTCTGATACCACTTGTCACACCTCCATAGCTAATAATTTTTTTTTTATTATGGTTAATTCATGGGTTGAATGTTACCGTGGATAACCTTTGGAAAAGTAGCTGCAACAGACTATGGCTAGCACCCTATGGCACCATTAATTTCATTTAACATATGGCATGGTTATTAGTTAATAAGCTTATGCATAAGTCTTATTTGTATATTAATACTACTATTGGAAAGCACGCATGTAGACCACGCGACAACCAGCCAAGGGGGCGACCTTCTCCTCTTCCCTAGACCATCACATGGTAACCATATCTGCATCCGCTTGGAATTAATTTCTTGTCTAGCTCCGTTTTGTACATGGCCGGCGGGCAGTCCAATCCCTTGACTTGCATGGCAGATCTCACGCCATCCACGACGGAGATCATCCCTTGCCATCCGACAGTGGAAGTCCTTCGCAGCTTTCCACCTATTCCACCGGTTGCATTGGTTGACAGCTCATTTGGTTTGACAGCTCATTTGCTTTGGCAGCTCACCACAGCCTGCTCTGGTTCTGCCCATGCATTCAGCTCCAGGGAGCCAAACCCATGAACCTTGCTCAATTGCCTACGGTTTCGCCACTAACCATTAGGTAAATTTCGCTGATACAAGGTTCTATTTTGTTCTGCTTCATTTGGTATACGTTTTTTTTTTCGATTTAATGAGGGATTACTCACTTTTCCAGAGTTCTTACACACTGTAGATTAAATGACTTTGGAGGCTTCCTCAGCTTCAAGACGAGAGTTTTCATACGATGGTGACAAAATTTCCTTAATGGGTAAGTTTAACATAGATGAGAACATTCTCCTGTGATTATCTTCTGCAGTTCACATGTTTCAACAGTTATCTAACTTGTTTTCATGGTCGTTTCCATGTAGGCTGGGCACTTCCTCCTCAGACGGTGGCCCAGACTTAATTAAGGAAATCCTACCACAACATGCCAGAAGTCCAAGTACGAGAGTAGCCTTCCGATTGTGGCTGTTTGACTTGGGGAGTGGTTCTTCCAGTTTCTTTCTTATTTTGATAGTCTAATGAACAATTAGGATAACTATTGGAGCAGAGGATGTTTACATCCCCTCATTGCTCCAGGTTTTCTTTCATTGTAAGACATTTGTAATCTGATTTCTAGTCTTGGACGTCCGACTACAGTCCCCACTGCTTGGACATTGTGGTTGTATAGTTGAAATATTTACTGTGCCCTTGTTTTCGGCATGATGATACTCTTATTCTCTTGGTCTATAATTTATTATGTTGAACTGCTATTTTAAATGCACATATGGGTTCCTTATAATATTTTGTTTTAAGGAAAAGTTGTGCCGTAGCTGGACTGTATAGAAATGTATCTTTTTTGTTATTTAATTCATAGTCTTTAAATATATCAAGAATTTTGGTTATATTGCTCAGAAAAGTATAGCTCTGTGGTGTTCTATTCTCTCAATTTTGTAAATCAATTGTTTCATGTGCATGCGCCTTCCCAGTGAAAGGGTCCAAGCTCCAATTTCCACTACAAATCCTATTTTCCCTTCCCACTAGCTCCTACTGCTGCTAGGTCTCTGTCTTGTTTATTCAGTAGTGTTCATCGTTGAAGGGTAGCGACCTACCCAAATTGTTAACCATTCATGTCTGATGCTCAGGGTTTCATTTGGGTTCTTGCTCATTTAAGCATTGCTCATGGACCAGGCCTCTTGCTGCACCCACATTGTGCTTGTTCCTACCCTATCACAAGGGTTCCCCTATTGTGACACCCTAAACCCGCACTGATCTCAGCTTTCTGTGTAATGGTATTTCCAGGTTATTGCATGCTCGCTAAAATGCGAACGATGGCACTATCATTTATAATTATTATCTTGAGAAATATATTAACCTTACAACTGCAATTGGCTAGAATATATCTCTGAGCTTTTAACTGATAGCTGTACATGTTTTTACTTGAGTCTGCTCAGATGTTGCACAACATTCGTCAATTTTGTTATTAATATTTCATAGGGCCGCCAGCCTAATTCTCTATGTTTTCTAATGGTCTTTCGTTTGCTTTCATTAACTGTTGCATGGAACTAAATGTCATAATTGGTATGGTATCATTCAATAGTTTCATTCTGGACACTCTACCAAATGCTGTTACAACTAGAAAACCAAACTAATTTCTAGGCTCCAGCCTGAGAATAATTTATCTGGCAGAGTTGTTTATCTAAAAATTTCTCTAACTGAATTCAAACCGCTTTGTAGTAGGTTTAAATGTATTACTATCCTGAGATATAACATATTTAATTGTCGATAATTGCTTTTCCCGTTGAAACTTAAATTCTAGTTTCGATCAGTTTTAAATTTTAATAAATTATTTTACATTTGTCTACAACAAAAATTTCAAATTATATTATTTTTCCTTTATGTTAACGGATACTTTGCAGTGTAATAATTTATATTTAAAATTAAACTAAATGAAAACAACTAATTTGATTTAATTTAAAAATAACAAATTTAATTAATTTAATGTATATATATCAATGGGTTTTAACTAATAAAATTAGTACCAAAAATTAAAAATGATTATTCATTAAAGAGTAATTCATATTTTATAACTTGATATTTCAAAATATAATTAATAAATAAATAATTTTTTATTATCAATGTAATAATTATATATACTGGAAAATAAATTATAAAATTATAAATATGTTATATATTAGCTTTTGGGATTTAACTATTTTAAGAAAGTCATTCATCTACGACCATTTCCATGAGAGGTAGTAGTAATTGACTAATTTCTCATGATTTTTGAATAGTCCATTTAGCACTTATTGCATTGGGTGATGCTCACACGGGTGAAGAAGTGGGATTGAAACTAGTGAAATGAATCACATAGCATGAATCGTCACTTCCCGGGCTTGCACCAGGTAACCAGGACTTCTCGGGAGGTCACCCATCCCAGATTGCTTCTAGTTTCAATCCCACTTCTTCACCCCTATGAGCATCACCCGATGCAATGAATGCTAAGTGGACTATTCAAAAATCATGAGAAATTAGTCAATTACAACTACCTCTCGTAGAAATGGTCATAGATGAATGACTTTCTTAACGCAGTTGAATGCTAAAAAATCATATATAATATAACACACTGCGAAAGACCCTCAGTACTTCAATTATAAATATTTTTAGGAAAAAATGAAATATATATAATTTGGGTTATAAAAAATTAACGATAAGAATATTTTTATATGATGGTGAAAATGATTAAGTCTACCAAGATCACTGTGGTATGTAGGAGTTTAAGAAATTAAGAGATTAATTGTTAGTCTTTAATATTTATTTCTATGATTAAAAAACAGGAAAGAAATGTTACTAAATCCCTATAGTTTTGTTTCAACTTCACAAGTCAAGAGGGATGGTAGTGTGACAAATGGTTTGGAAATGAAAATGGATGTGAGTAAAAGTTGAGCAATTTAAGAGAAGGTGTTTTGGGAATAGACCAACTTCAGGTTTCACTTCCAACCTCATGGGAATTAGTTCTTATCTTTGCAATGTTCATTTTCTTCTTAGTGTTAGTCAGGCTAGAAAGATAATTTGGGTTATCCAGAGTGGGGTTGATCACCTCCTTATAATATCTTAGTCTCATTTTTCCCTCTAGCTCTTTATCATCCCACAACTTACCCTTAAATTTGGAGTTAATAGTTTATTCTTAGTATTAGTCAAGCTAGAAAGAAATTTCGGTTATCAAGAGTTGTTTGAGACTGATGTTAAAAAATCTAGTTCCTCAAATCTATTTATAAACTAAAATTATATCATGATATATATAATATATTTTTTAAAGTTATAATGAATTTATGATTATATTTTATTTTTATTTTTATCATATTTATATAATATTTTCCAAAAGAATCATTGTAACGGGTTCGTGTGGTAGATATTCCTATATCGTTAACCATCAAATATGGCTGTTTCAGATTAAGAGGGATTTAGCGTCAATCGAATCATTAATTAAATTATATTCATAATATATATTTTAATTATAATAAATTTATATTATATTATAATTAATTTTTAAATTATATTTATAATAAATTTATTCCAAAAAGAATTGCGGCTCAGTGCTATATTCTATAGGGTCAACAATCAAATATGGCTATTGAGGTTATAAGAGGGGTTTATCGTAAATCGAATCAATAAATATAAAATTGTCATTATTAAGTAATTTTAAATTAACTTAAAGGAAAATTGGAATTCTTAAGTTATGGAATTTTTAGGTTATTAATATTATATTAGGTTGAAACTATGTTATTAAAATGAATTGGATTTTTAAATACTTCTAACTCTCACTAAAAAGACAATTTGTATAGAAAAAAGGTATGCTATAAAGAAAAGTTTAGATTATTTTATTAAGTTAAATGTTTAAGATAAATTATTTTTAAATAGTTTTATTTTAATTAAAATAAATTTTAAGAAAAGTTTAGATTATTTTATTAAAGTTAAAATGTTTAGATAAATTATTTTAAAATAGTTTTTATTTTAATTAAAATAAATTTAAAAATAATAATGATTTTATTTTAACATGTATTTAAAAAGTATAAATTTGTGAACAATTTTCTGTGATATAATGTAATATTATTAAAAAAAAATATATATATGTCAAAAATTATAAAATTCGTAAATACATAATTAAATTATAAAAAAAATTAAAAATTAAAATATTTTAATATAATAGTGTAAGTTATATAAATAAATAATATTATTAATAACTGAATTTAACCAAAATTTTTAGACAAATCAATTTTTTCTATACAAATATTTCTAGACTAAAATTTTTTATCAACTAAAAAATTAATCTCTCACATTTAAAATTAATTAAATAATAAAAATTATATATTAAGATAGAATAATTTAATTATAATAAATTTATCCCAAAAAAATGAATACACCCGTATTTTTATATGGTGAATAATCAAATATGGTTCTGCATGTTATAATTGTGGTTTAGCCTCTATCGAATTAATAAATTTAAAGTTATCAACAGTTCTTAGTGTTATGATATATTTAATTATTCACTTTTATATTAAGGATTTTATTATTTTTTGTTTATTTTAATTTTATTAATAGCATAATACGTTAAAATCATCGAACTTGATTTTTAAATAACTTTTTAAAGTATATGATAAAGAAAAGTTATGATTGTTATTCCAGTTAAATGTTCAGATACAATGGTTTTAAAAATTAATTAAGGTGAAATAGATTAAAAATAATAATAAATTCTACAATTTAATTCATCAACCAAATTAAACTTTCGATGAAACATTTGTAGCAAATACACTGCAAAGCATTAAAAAATCATGGTATTGATATGTTATTAGAAGTTAATGAGTGATTAAACATTAATAGTCCATTATAAACAACCAAAGATATTTTTTCTTGGACTATCCAACCTTTACGTGACTCTCGCTTAAATAAATGTAATTTTCTAACTCATCTTTGGTCACGTCGGTGGATATTATGCATTTATGATTTATGTATTTTTTATTCATACAACATTATCCATTATTTGGTGCAATGGAAAAGGTGTATATTTAACATGTTTGAATTAAAGGAGGGATGTTATTGCCTTCATTGATGTTGTTGCTTTCATTTCTACTCGACTTCATATTTTTTTATCATAGCATCTACTTTACTAAAAGTGTTTTTTAGGTTTTCGTTAATTTGTGTCTTTTAAGTTTTGTTCACACACTTTTAGGTTTTGTTAATTTGTGTCTTTTAAAATTTTTTTACTTTGTGAAGGTTAGATGTTAGATTAGCTATGATCTTAATGAATGAAGACCATAGAATGTGTATTAGTATGGGATAAAGAATAAGTTTTAATATTTATTTTCATTATAATGTTATGTTTTGATAAAATATAAAATTAATAGATAAATAAAAAGTTTTATCTATATTTAGTGTAGTTAAAGGTAATATAGGATGTTTAAAAAGGATAATATCTGAATAATAATAGAGAATTTATTCAATGTAAGGTGGATTAAGTCAATTATATTATAAAATAAGGTCTATTATGGTTGTTAGTATTGCGCAAATATAATCAGACCTCATTAAAGAAGGTCTACTAGATAGTTAGGAGTTCGTTATGTTTGTAGTTTTCTTTATAATTATAAGAAAGGGTAATACTTACAAGATAAGAGAACAAGCACTATAATTGAGGTTGTATTATCAGGAGCTTTCCCCCCTCAAAGAGGCAAGTGAACAAGACTGAATTCGTTTCACGAAACAATCAATTATAAGGTGTTTCCATTCCTTAAGGGTTTTCATATTAATAATGTGTGGAAAATTCTTATCATATTCTTGGTTATTTTGTATGTCATTATATTTCATATTCAAGGTTATTTAATGTGTTGCACACCCTCCCCTCCCCAACCCCTCCCTATCGCTTTATCTATCTTCCCCTTTCTCGTATTGTAGGGTTTTGTATGTTTTACTAATAATCTTTCACATATAAAAATATGCAAGTATTATATAGTAATGTACAACAAATGAATAAAAAGGAGAAGGATGAGAGAAAAATTAATAGGGAGACTAACAGTAAGGAATTTATACTCTATCAATATTATCAAAACAACAACCACTCTTTGTTACATTCATGCTCATATTTACACTCTAATTTTGTTTACAAGGTAGTTTCAACTACTTACAACCTTCGCTAGTTGTGTAGCAAATCTTCTAGATTCACAAGCTCATGCAATGTACTAAAGCAAAAGACAAGAATCTGCTTCTATCTTCAACCAGTGGAAGTCAATAGATCAATGAAAACAATATGAACAAGAAGAAGATAATCAATGGCACATAACATAATAAGTATACGGGGAAAGCCTCAGTTGAAAACCCCCACTATCTGTATTGCATTAAATCAGAAATCTAAGATGATAATACAATGTTTGTTCTCATAAGAACAATCCCTGCACAAGTATAATCAATCTTCCATCTCACAAGCAAGCTCAAGCCAATCTTTAGCCTCTTCTACTGTCCTCCAAGCCCCTGATTCCTTGCACAATTCCTATGGCTGAATAGTCCATATTAATGGGAATTTAGTGCTTCCAAAACTGTACAATCCAAACTAGGTCCAGTTCCTGACTGCATGCATGATCTATACAAGTCAGTAAATCATACAACTCATAGTACATTGTCCCTCCACTCTAGTCTCAAGTGGGTCTTTCTCAGAATCGACATGCATGAGTTTTTGATGAGGGAATCTTCAGTTAACTAGAGTGACACTTATGGATGCACTAGTGCACCAACTAACTATTAACTCTTTATTAGTTCCACAAACAATTTGGAACTAATTTAATTGAACATAACTTAGTAAACTGAGTTATTTAATTACAACTCACAATCAAACTCATATTGGATCGCTAAAACTTAGGGAGAACACTTACATGACTTCCAAAAGACTTGCAACTCAAAATTCCTAGGTTAACTAAGTCAACTTAACTTAGTTAACTATTACAAGTTGTTATGAAAAAGGAATTTCAATTTTACTTCACAATTTAATTCAATGACAAATTAAATTGGAATTTCTAGATTCTATTTTTAACATTTCTCGTTGCTATTTCCAACACTCCCTCTCAACAAGAAAGGAATTCAACTCTATGCCTATCGTGAACCTTTGGAATGTTCTTCATGCAACACTTTGCTCTAGTGTTGTTTCTACAACAACTCCTGAAACTAAAAAAACATCCAACCTCAATTAGTATGATGCATTTTTCATCAAAGTCTCTGATTTCTATTGCCTCTGTCGACTGAAAACTCTGTGATTCCGTTGACTCTTCATTTATGCACTGTTTACAACCATTCTCTGCACTCTTCATTATTTGACTTCTCTAACCTCTATCACTTTGATCTCTAACTGCATCAATCCCATTGATATCTCCCGCTACTATGTACTTTGGGCTCCCGTAGCAAGGTACGATTGAGGAGATAAAACCTCTCAATGGAGCCCACCCACTTTCATCCCTCTTGGGACTATCAATTCACATCGCCCCACCTCACACCTGGAGGTATGGCTGCATGTGATCCCTCTTTCCATTTGGCTTGAAATTCCCCCCTACTGGAGGTCTCTACATGAGTGGATACTTCCACTTGGTCTCCTTTTTGCTTCTCCAATTGTGGTTCCTCCACAATTGTCTGAGACTGATTCAGATATTGCTTATTCATTGTTTAAGTGTATCTCTCCACTCAGTCTGCTCTCTACTTCTCCAATCGTGGTTGCTCCACAATTGTCTGAGACTACTTCTGAGGCTTCTTCTCGGGTAGCATTTTGAGAGGTAATTCACTCTCCCTCTCAACCACCAAGTCTCTCACCTTTTCCTTGCTCCTCAAGGATTTGCATGCATCTTATGCCTTAAGTGTATATAGGTTCTTGGTTACCACACCAATTTGTTTCATTTGTCCCACCGTCTTGGAAATTTCTGAAAGAAACGTTGATTTTAAATCAACGATATCTCCTTCATCCAAACTCCAATTCAGCCAATTGTTTTTTTGAAATTGGGTTTTTTTCAGAAGGAATCAAGATCTACTATTTATTTCTAAAAAGTTTGCACAAAAATTTTTAGATATTCCTTTCAAACTCATGACCCAAAAACAAAAATCAAGCTTTGATACCATGTTGAAAATTTCTACAAATCTATCTCTGATACCATGTAGAAATTTCTACATGTCTAGCTTTGGTACCATGTAGGAAATCTTGTAGATTCACAAGCTCATGCAATGTAATAAAGAAGAATATAAGAATCTACTTCTACTTTCAACCATCGGAAGTTAATAGATCGATGAAAATAATATGAACAACAAGAAGATAATCAATGGAACATAACACAATAAGTATATGGGGAAGGCCTCAACTCAAAACCTCTGTTATCTGTGTTACATTAAATCAGAAATCCAAGATGATAATACACTTATTTTTCTCACAAGATTTATCCATGCACAAGTATAATCAATCTCCCAGCTCACAAGCAAGCTCAAGCCAATCTCTAGCCTCTCATGTTATGCTCCAAACCCCAGATTCCTTGTGCAATTCCTATGGATGAATAACCCATATTAATTGGAATTCAGTGCTTCCAAAACTGCACAATCCAAAATAGGTCTAGTTCCTGATTGCATAAATGATCTATACAACTCAGTAAATCATACAACTGATAGTACATTGTCCTTGCACTCTACTCTCAATTGGGTCTTTCTCTGAACTTACATATATGAGTTTCTGATGAGGGGATCTTCAGTTAACAAGAGTGACACTTATGGATGCATTAGTGCACCAACTAACTATTAATTCTCTATTAGTTCCACAAACATTTTGGAGCTAATTTAGATGAACATAACTCAGTAAACTGAGTTATCTAAATACAACTCACAATTATACTCATCCTAGACCCTTAAAACTTAGGGAGAACACTTATGTGACCTCTGAAAGAAGTCCAACTCAAAATTCCAAGTCAACTTAACTTAGTTAACTATTACAAGTTGCTATGAGAAAAGAATTACAATTTTAATTCACAATTTAATTCAAGCACAAATTAAATTGGAATTTCTAGATTTTATTTTTAACATTTGTTGTTGTTATTTCCATCAAGTTGATCCGACTTAATGGTTGACTAACTTGCGTAATCGGCTAAGGTATCTCAATTGACTATTCTTTCATCTAGGTTGATTATTAGTTATAGTCAATAAATATGACTAGCTCATCTAACATCTTCACCACCCTCAATTCCTTATTCATCCTAAACAAGAGGGAGATGTGGACTTACAATTATAGACAAAGAGAGTGTTTTAATACAATTTTTTCTAAAGAATCCATGAGGATGAAAATGTGTTCAAGGAGTAATATGCATGGCTACTCAAACTTAACAAATGTTGATAGTATCCTCTAGTAGTGGTATTATTGATTGAACGTATGGTGTGAATGGACATAAGTGATGTCATTGGTGCTACTTGATTCTTTCTTATTTGATGTGTTGGTGCTTTTCAATCCGAGGGTGGATTTGTTTCTTACTAAGCATGTGACTATTTGAGCATTACTTCTTTATTCAACATCCTTATTCATTTTACTTATCTATGTCATTCAAATCAGTTTGGTCCTTCTAGTTCTTATTTCTAGTGTCAATATTCATGGTCTTGGAGATAGAAAAAATTATTTTGATGCACCTGTTAGTGTCAGTCTTTTCAGCCTTCCTCCAGTGATCAAACATGCTCTTACAAGTGATTTCAAGGTGTCAAAATCAAATTTTGTCATTTCAGTGAGTCTTCAAAGCAAAATTTGGTCACTAGGCATTAGGTCTAGGGTTTTCTTTTACTCCTTTAAAAGTTGCCCAAATGTCAGTCTATGTCACTATTCAGTTGAGTCTATCATCATTCAAAAGGTTTTTATCATCATGTCAGGTTCCACTGGGTCATTTTACACCTTGTTCATGCCTCAGTTGTGCCTAGGCAAGGTTAATTTCCCTCTCCTAGGGATTTGAAGGCAATTTCTCTTGAATGGTCAAATCATTAGAAAAACGTGTATCTTGATGTTCATACACTTTCCCCTATCATTAATTTACCTTATTAAATGCTTCCCATCACTGAGATCCCCCAAATTCCTCATTTTTGCACAAACCCTAGTTTCTTGCCACAACATGACAATTTTCTTGGCTAGGCCTGTGTTTTGCCCTTTTGGACCCCTTCCCCTCACTCAATCTCTGAGATTCCACTTTCCCCTACTTCCTAACATCCCTCCCTACTTCCAAAAATTTCCCTAAGAATTTAGAAGCCCCTTATCCCCTTCATTTCACTTCATTCCGACAAAATCCCTTGTTTCACACATCGGGATAAGTTTCACTCAAAAGATGTTCCAAAGAAATCAAAGATGAATTTTGAAAAACTGAGAGAGGTTTGTGTCCACAACAAGCCATGGAAGAAAAAAATCCTTCACGTTTTACACAGGTGTCATGGTTTTAGACAAATGTCAAAAATACCGTTGCCTCGGGAGATTTGATGCACCTCTGAAGTGACCTTGGGAAAATCAAGTTTCCTCCTAGCTTGGTCGGCACATTTACTTTGCTGACGAGTCAAATGATAACTAGACACAAAGAGCTTTCCCATGAGCTATCATGAGCTCAATTTGGAGTTGAGGAAGGCATTCAAAAGTTGACTGCAATAGCACTTTTCCTTGAGGCAGCCTGATTTGGCACATTTTGACCAGTCTTGGTATATTTGATTTTTGACAGGGAAAATGAACTCAAATATGAAAATTTCCAATTGTGTTGGAAAGTAGACTCAAAGACCTTTCCAACGAGCTATCCTGCACCTGCTTTTGACACCGGAAAGACCTCCAAAAGCCTCCTGCAAAATGCACTATGTAGCGCACTACGCATTGGAGGCGCGCGACCCATACAGCAAGGCGCGCGACGCATTGGGTGCGCACGGCGCACTGGGCTCAAATCACCAGTGTTAATTTACAAGCACGCGGTGCATAGTGAGCACACGACGCACTGGGTAAGGCGCGCGGCGCTTATAGTTTGGAGCCCGAAACTAGTTCGAAAACTCATCAAACCGCCTCCTCTTCACATAAACTTGCCAGGTAGGCTCGCCTCCATTGCTTTTGGTTAGTTTTTTTATGGTGAATGTGGTGGGTTCATGGCTCATTCCCATTGAAACAAGACATTGAAAAACCTCCCTCTTGCCAATAAGAAACATTGCTTAAGGTTTTGAAAACAGTGTTGTTACCAAGGTCTACTCTTTTCCTCACTTCCCGCTATCCCCCATTCCCAAAGTAACTCATCAAACTTCCTCATTAATCCCCTCATAATCCTATCATATGATCCCATACACCCAGTTCCTATTTTACAAAGTCCCAAACCCAAACCCTAGTCCATATACTATACCCTATCCCAACAATCTCTCATTTCCATTTGGCACACATTTGGCATTGAAACAAGACACTAGGTTCTCATTTTTCATTCTCAAAAAACCAAACATACACTTGGCATAGACTTTCAACACCATGGAGGTAGACACCGATACATTATATGACCAAGACAGTGACTTTACAACTGAAACTGCATGCACCAGGAGGGCACTAAAATGTCGAAAAAGGGAGGATAGACTTCGAATATTGGCCAAGGCTTCATTGGCTGGACATAATACATGATGGAGTATCTTCGTTCCGAATTTGAGCAAATTCGGAGAAATTTTTGTCATTTTGAAAAATTTTGGCCTAAAAACAGGTTTTTCAGCTCAACGCGTAGCGCGTCAACGCACGCGCTTATGATTGGGACACTTGCTAGAGGAAAACTTTATTGTTTTGGATTTGTCATGGTAAGTTATGCATGCTCAGCTATTGCCAAAGCATTTCATCAAGTTCTGGGTGATCAAAAGGCCCAAAAACACCATGAAGATCACCTTTCTGCCACCTTTTGCACCAGCAGGAAGTACTTCCAGGAGAATGACAATTTGAGGGGCCAAATGAGCT
>APFE030579762.1:36502-64926 GCA_000404065.3 Pinus taeda
AAGATCGTAACTATAGACCAGTTGTCATACTTTTCATCCAACCCAGCCTCTGCTGAGAGCATTCAACATGTTGGCAAAGCGATGATCCCTTATAAGGATGTTGGTGTAGGGTTAGTTAAAGATTCCGGTTTACTGGGCACTTTTCCTTTCCCTCCTATCAACGCATCATCTTCTAGTGCAACAATTCATATGATTTCATCAAGAACCATTGTTAATGATGATCCTTGGATCATACCTTCTGAGACTGAGATAGACTCATTTGGTACTCTTATGCCTTTGAGTCCGTATGAATTTGCATATCAGACCGTGCAGTCGCTTTCCGACCCAACATCAACCCAAATCGACTTAATGAATGAGGTCCATGAAGAGTCATTTTCAACATCAAACTCGGAATTAAGAACATTTTCCGAACTTGTTCAATCAGATGAGCAAATTCGTGAAATCCTATGTGTCGATGAGTTACCATGGGAAGATCTACATCACAGATCTTAGTTTTTACCCAAGAGCGATCGTTTTGAAAATGATTTTTCATCAATCTTTACAACTGAATATGTTAAGGACGCTCAGAATCCAATGAAACATCCTGATCCCGAGTTAAATTTGGGAAATATTTCTCGAACTATTACCCTTGACATTTCAGGTAAGCCTAGAATTGTTGAAAACATTCATATAGGTGCCTCTTGTACGGAAGATGAAATTAAAACATACAAGGCCCTATTTCAAGAATTCCGCAACGTGTTTGCTTGGTCCTATGAAGAAATGCCAGGAATTGACCCAGCAATCGTAGTTCATGAAATTAAAACCTACCCAGATGCTAAACCCGTTCGGCAATGTCTCCGTTAGATTCACCCAAGAAAAGTTGTTGCAATTAAAGCAGAAGTTGAAAAATTATTGAAAGAAGGTTTCATTTATCCAATACCGTTAACGGATTGGGTATCGAATACTGTTCCCGTGAACAAAAAGCAAGGGACAATAAGAATATGTATCGACTATAGGGACATTAATCGAGCATGTCCAAAGGACAATTACCCTACTCCCTATATCAATCAAATTATTGATGATTGTGCCGGCAGTAAAATTTTCTCCTTTATGGATGGCTTTTCCGAATATAATCAAATCAATATTCTGCCTGCTGATCAACCAAAAACGACATTCATTTGTCCATGGGGGACATTTTCTTATTGGAAATTACCTTTTGGGCTTAAGAACGTCGGCGCAACTTTTCAACGGACCATGTCTTACGCTTTTCATGATATTAAACACATTGTGCAAACCTATCTCGATGACTTTCCTGCTCATTCATTACATCGAGATGATCACCTCGTCCATTTAGGAGCAATATTTATGAGGTGTAGGCATTATCGAATTCGGTTGAACCCACACAAATCTGTCTTCTATATAGAAACGGGTCGATTCCTGGGATTTGTAGTTTCGAAAGCTGGCATTCGCGTTGATCCTTCGAAGGTCGAAGCTATCATCAAATTACCTCCTCCTTCAAGTCTTCGCCAACTCCAAAGTGTGCAAGGGAAAGCAAACTTTTTACGTCGATTTATCCCTAACTACGCCGAGATCACCAAGGGTTTTACCGGGTTGTTGAAACAGAATACTTCATTCTTTTGGGATGAGATAGCTGAGAAATCTTTTGATGTGCTAAAACACGCGTTGACCCATGCACCGCTATTGCATCCTCCCAACTACAACCAGGACTACTTCTTGTATCTCGCCGCTTCCTATCCCACCATCGGAATGGTGTTAGTTCAGGAATATGAATTTGGTATGGAACATGTGATATATTACCTTAGTCGCACGTTAAATCCAACTAAGCTAAATACTCACATGTGGAGAAATTGGCATTGGCAGCTGTTCAAGCTGTCCAACGTTTTCGTCATTACATTTTACTACGCAAGACTACAGTTATTTCTAATTGCAACCATATGATCTATATTTTGACCAAGCAATTGCTGGGGGGCAAGTACTCCAAATGGATTGTCATCTTGTAGGAGTTCGACTTGGAATTTGAAAAATCTAAGTCAAAGAAATCTTTAGTTTTTGCGGAATTAATGTGTGACTTCCCGCGTGTTGACATGGAAACTGTGCTGGAGGAGCCCATTGCGGACGAATCCTTGTTTATAATCAGCACTTTAGATCCGTGGTACGGGGATATCATCATTTATCTCCAAACCCAAACCTTTCGGCCAGATATTTCACGATCAGACCGTTGAAAAATACGATTCTAGTCCCAACAATTCAAAATTATTGGAGATACTCTTTATCGCCATGGGGCGGACTCTATTTTTCGACGTTGTTTGACTCATGAGGAAGCTGAAAGGGTCCTCAATGACTGTCACTCTGGAGCGTGTGGCATTCATATATCTGGGTATGCCACTGCCCAAAAGATATTGCGCGCTGGCTATTTCTGGCCGTCTATGTTTAAAGATTGTATTATTGCAGTCCGAAAATGCCACAATTGCCAAAATTTTGATCGAAAGATGCGCGCTCCACCTGCTCCTATTCACCCTATAATTGCCGTTGGTCATTTTTCCAAATTGGGTATCGATTTTATTACATGTAACCCTCACTCGGCCGGGGGGCATGCGTATATTATCCTTGCGGTAGATTATTTTACTAACTAGGCCGAGGCGATGCCTACATTTGAGGCAGACGACAAAACAGTTGCAATTTTCGTATTCAATCATATCATTGCTAGGTTTGGTGTTCCATAAGTGATTATCAATGATCATGGGTGTCATTTTCGAAACGTTATGATGACTGAACTTACAGGCTAGCTTGGCTTGCGTCACGACAGTTCAACTCCTTATTATCCACAAGTTAATGGCCTGGTTGAAGCCATCAACAAAGTTCTAGTCATCATGATCCGATGAATCATTGTGATTCATCGGTCGAATTGGCATAAAATGCTATTTTCAGCGCTGTGGGCGTATTGAATCTCACTTAAAACATCAACAGGGTTCACTCCTTTCCAACTAGTTTATGGTTTGGAAGCTGTGTTACCTATTGAGTGCGAAATCTAGTCATTGTGAATGGCCATCGAGTTACTTCCAGATACTTCCGAAGAGGAAAGACATTTGCTATACTTGGCTCAGCTAGATGAGAATCACCGCGATGCTGCATTAGCGATCGAATCTCATGCCAAACGTATTAAAGCTCAGTATGATCGAAATTTGACCTCTCGAAATTTTTCGGAAGGAGATCTAGTCCTTTTGTACGATCAAAAAAATGATAAATTAGGCACTGGAAAATTCGTGCCTATGTGGCATGGCCCCTTTGTTGTCAAGCGAAATCTAGTGAAAGAGGCCTATGAATTGGTAGACTTTGACGGGGTCTCTTTAGGTAAACCCAGAAATGGTCTTTACCTGAAGAAGTATTATGCTTAAAACGAGTGTGGAGATTTTTTAGTTAGGTTAGTTTTTTCTTCTAGCTGGTGTGTTTTATATTAAAGTGTGCTTAGCTTAGAGAATGAGTTTTCCGTCGTTATTCCTGCTTATCTTGGTTTTACGTTTGATGTCGCAGATGTCGACGCCTCTCCAAACATATATTGGTTTTGCTGATGGCGCTTGTCGTATTACACGGAATATTTCTTCCGCAGCTTGGGTTATCTATTCACCCTCTGACGAGTTAGTATCTATGCATGGGGTAAGCCTCAGTCAAACAACGAACAACATTGCAGAATATAGTGCAGTGGTGGAGTTATTATCTGAATCTATTTCAGTTGGGATTCGGAGTTTGATAGTGAGGTTAGATTCTGAACTCGTTGTATTACAGCTTAATAGAGTATACGCCATTAGAAATCCAATTGTATTAAGATTATTTTTGAGAGTGCATCTCTTGGAACGTGAATTTGATTACATTGAATATCAGCATATTCCAAGATCTTTAAATACATTAGCAGATGCAATTGCTTCTCAAGTGTTAAGTAGACATGTGCGATAATCATACAAGTAAATTTAAAAACATTCCATAACATGTTTAACAAGACAAGCCAGTGATAACGATAACATATATATATAGGAGTGTGTCAAAAAATACATCGTCCTCGATCATAGGTTGAAAAACACCTTATGATCGGCAAAAATGATAGATACAAAAAAGCAAAATGTCACATGTGACTACATAAGTGATCATCCCATCACTAGTGATGATCTCGATATGAAACCACTGCACGGGCCACCTTACAAAGGAACCTCCTAAAAGGTACGAGGACTCCAATCATGTAGTCTATGCTAGTCTCGGGAATGTCCCCTGTCAAGCGCTCTAGGTGACTCTCCAACTTGGCGAAGGTCTCTGCAGATTCGTCCTGTGGGGCTGGAGCTGGCACAAGTGGTTGCTTTCTCTCGAAAGGTCGGAGAGCGACTGGTCGCTGTGGACCCACATCTACGTTTAAAAAAATTATTACTATCAGTTTTGAGACGATATAAAAAATAATAAAAAAAATTAACATTAGGAAAGTGTTGAAAATGATTACCTGAGTCATCCCACTGCTCTCCTAGAGGAAGAGCCATGTCTGGGTCTCCACGAAAGTCAATCCTAGCATAAGGAAAGTCCTGGATAGAGAAAACCTGATGCTCCAACCATTAGAAAAACTCATGTTTGAACCGGATGACCTCGGTCCCCTCGTCAGGATGACGGGCCATGACTGCGACCCATCGCATCAATCTGGGCTCTCGGGGATGCCCAACTACAACTGTGAGGTGCTATGGGATGAGCATAGGAATCCTCTCCAGGCTAAAGTTGACGACTATAGCACCATAACCAAAAGTCTTTAGCCGTCTGTTCTTGGCCCTGGTCAATTGGCCCTTCACATTGGCCAACACAGCATCGCACCAGTTGAAAATGGTGCCCTGAAAGCAATCGACTGCCATACGCATTTGGGATCCGGTGGCAATGTGTAAAGCGACAGCCCCGCAAAGTCGAGTAACAGTGAATGCAATTACCTTAAGTTCAGGAAGGGATATGTACTTTATGTCTATCCCTTTGTCTCTAGACTGCCTGTTGCAGTACTCTAATCGAGGACTGTCAACGGACTGGCCACCCGCCCTAGCTCCGAACAGGGTCAAGTCAATGCCTCTCTTAGGAAAACTGGTCAAAAAGTATATGTCCACCGGCTCAATCTTGAGCTGGTGACCACCAATGAAGAAGCACTGGTCCTGGACGTTCCACCTATCAACCATCCACTGTAAGAAATCCACCTGATCCCTCATGCTAGGAATGGCCCAGTATTTGTACAGTTCGCATGCCCTCAAAGCATCAAGCAAAGGTTGATGATTCCATGTGGCTGCATTCACATCCTCGTGCTCTCGTTCTCACCAATCTAGCATGGTGTACTCCCTACATCAAACCACAAGATCAATTAGAATGCTAGAAATGTTTTTCTTTGGTCAAACTTTGAGAATTTTTGGGTTAAAAACCCTCACGGCGGGGTCCGCACCCTTCCTATTGGACACAGTGCGTGGGGCCGCACTTTGTCCACATGGAAGGTGCGGACCCCGAGCTTTTTCCCAATGGAGAAAAAGTCAGGGTCCGCAGGTTCACAGTGGTCAGCCTGCGTACCCCGAGTGTGGGTTTTTTGCCCAAAAACCCTCCTAAAAAACCAAATAAATGACCAAATTGAAAAACTAAACGGTTGAAAAACAAGAGGAGGATGATGTGGATTACCTGGTGAAGATGGCGTCTGATACCGACGGTTGGATTTTCCGCAATCCTCTCGGGAAGTTTTCAGAGCAAAAGCATTATTTCCTCACCCAAATCACAAATGGTAAAAATGAATGGTAAAACCCCTTTTATAAGTTTTTTGAGTAAATAAATTTCGAATTTGTTTATGTTTCACTTTAAAAAGGTATTTTTGCGATATTTTTATCTCTTTTAAGAAGGTATGAGTAATGTTTGTGTTTTTGTGCAAGATAACAGGATTATTCAGGCGAAATCAATCATTTTGAACCAGAGTCACCTTTTAAGCCCTTTTCTGACTCCTAAAACATGAAAAGATTGCCGAGTTTCTCTTTTAAACTCGTTAAAACGGAATTAAAAGACGGTCGATTTACAGCTCTTTTTCGACCGTAAAAACATAAAAAGATCGCCGGATTTTTTTCGTTTCAAATTGGATATTGGTTATAAAACGATGTGTCCTTGGTCGCTTTTTTACTTTTTCGGATCAAAGGCACTAAATAACGAAAAGTACTCCTTGGTCGTAAAAGATCAAGCGGTTCTCTCAAGTATTATTTTATACTTTTTCAGGCTTGGGAGACAAATTTATGAAAAAGTCAAACCCTGGAGTCTTCTTAAGTTTTTTTAGACTCTCTAAAAATGAAAAACGTCGAGTTTCTCCTATACTGGACTTGTTAAAATTTGACAGTAAAGGACCTGTTCTATTACAAACAGGAATGGACCACTCCTTCTTAGGGTTCGAATTTAAACTAAGTTGGACTCACCCGAAGGGTGAGATTATAATCAAGCATATGTTATCCTCCTCAAGCTTGTAAAAAATAAAGAGGTACTTGCCAGAAATGGTGGGGGAAAAGAGAGAAAAGTGAGTCTGTTTGTCATACTTTATAACCACTCTTGAACACGACACTTTCATTCACCTGGGTTGGGAAATCCTTTACCTAACAGTGGATCAAACCATATTGAAAGTCTTCAGCCAGTTTTTGGGTATTAACTTTGGGTCAATCATCACCAAACCATCTGTCGTGTCGTTATGTGTTCAAGAGGTCAGTGCAAATAAGCCATTCATCTTCAAAATGTCTGTCATCCATCTTGACCATCCCTGAGTCAGTCCTTGCAACTAAATTTCTTCAACTTGATCTATGATTTCGTGTCGTGGGCTTACCTACGACGGATCGCTTTCTATCGACTTCAACTCATTATCTAGAAAGATGATCTAGAAATCGTCAGTACCTTGAGATCTGCATGCCTCAATGGCAGGCTTCTCGCCTTTGACGACAGTTTACATCATCGACTTTCGATCAAAGGATTCCATGACATGTTCGACATCAACACATCTTATCTCATCTCATGGATTGTACTGAGTACTTTGAGAGCCATTGTCATTATTGGTGGTTTCTCTCACACTTGTTAATAGTTTACATCATTGACTGGTAATCAAGTGGTTTCTACCATGTTCGACTTCGACACATTTGTTCACATGGATAGAATCGTATTGTTTCGGGAAGTAGAAATGAAGACCCTGGATCTAGTTTCCACCATCCAGGCTGCGAGGAATTTTGTATCCATTATACTATGGACTATTCATAAACAGATGGCTCCATCCATACTGTGTCCACATGTGTCTATACTTATGATGTGTTACAAGATCATTCCTATATCAGAGCAGTAGTTAGAGTTTTTAGTAAATTTTTATCTGAGTATGGGAATGCCTACCTCAGCGATGATATGATCTCATATATATATTTTGCATTGAATGTTTTTATAGGTTCCAACCGGGCTCTCCGCGAGATGATCCTTGAAATGATAAAGTACTTCACTCTTCCTAAATGATAAATCAAATCCTCATCTACTACAGACTTCGCATTTTAGGGGGAAATCTGTTACACAAAATATTGTCACCTTGATTATTTGCAGTTAGTATGGGTCTTTCATCACTTTTATTGGCCTCCTAAGCAAGTCTCAAACCTCAGCTCTTCAAAATAAGCTTTGGAAATGAGAGAAAGACATCAAAAAACAATGTAAATCTGGTTCCACACTTTCTCTCACTTTTGCTTGCGGGCCCGCACCCTTTCTTCATATTACCTGCGTACTTATACACTTTGTTTGTAAAGGGGAGGGTGCGTACTCCTGTGAAAGTCAAAAGGCGCAATTGTTATCTTAACAAACTCACTTTGGGTTAATTCTAGATGTTTCTAGAAGGAATTTTGACGTGGATTGTTCGCTCCAAGGTGGTTCATGCATCACAAAAGAGAAGGAGCTAATCCCTTGTTAGGAGGAGCTATCCCTTTGAAGGGGGATTCTATCCCTTTGAAGGAGGACCTAGTAACTTCCCTCCATTGCACTATAAATTGAGGCATTGGGTTAGTTGCTGGAGAGGTTAGAAGCTGAACATTTTTTAGGGTAAATGCTGGTGAAATCAAGATTTCCTAGTTGAGCTTAGGAGGAGAGATCACATACCTTTTTGGCTTCATTGGGGAGTGAGTGAAACTTGTCAAAGTAGAGGAGACTTCTTGTTGGACCCTGGGAGGATCTTGTACAGCATCAAGGCAAAGGTTGTAAAGTTCTTCTTCTTTTGAATTAATACAATCAGACTCATTTTTCTCAACAAGTATCTCATGTTATTTGTTTCATGGACTCCTTAACTTTCATTTTAAAGATGTTTTATGATATTGGCTTTTCAGGTGCTATTTAATTTGTTTGCCTTGTTTGTGTTTGCAGGTTCGCGACAAACGAGCTCATTTGGATCAAAGGAGCGAGGGCATCCCCAAACATGCATTGGACATAAAAGAGGCCCTAAACACACTTGTTTGCCATTATTTATAAAAGAATATTTAGAGAAAGATAGTGTCTGGTTGGTTTGCTTGTCATTAGGTCTTCTTTAGATTCTAGGAAGGTCTATCTTGTCCATAAGATCGACTCATTCCGCGTGACAATATGCTTGTGATTCCCGCAAAATTATTGCAACAATAAAAAATGATTTGAAAAATCTTAAACATTCCTTTCAAATAGTAATCGCTTATCTGACATACACACAATGCTTGTCTGCTCTTCATCAAATATCAAATTCTGATTGGGAAGGTAACCATGAAAAAAAACAGAATTTTCCTATGCCTATTTTTATCACCCATAATACCCTTTACACGTAGTATTTTATTTGAGTGAACAAATTTTATAAAATTCCATCCATATGTAATATATCCAGCTTTGTTCGACGAAATTTTATTTGATATAACAGTCACTACGTCGGTTGATATCTATTGCAGTGGTTGCGTTATGATATAATATCCATCAAATTTTTTCTATTCTGACAATCTAACCCCCCTTATGAGGTGTAAGGTACTCCATAATTGCATGCAACCTATGCACGAAAATTGTCATCATCACCGTATGAAGCACACAATTGCCTCTTATTGTAACGACAAAATGGTCATACCTGCATGTAGGTACATGAGTTTTTTTTGTCATTATCACCACAAACATCTTAAGGAAAACGGGAAATATACCCATACCATGTTTAAAGTGTAATGAAATAAATAGAAAAATATACCCATACATTCTTCAATCATAACGAAATCCACAGAACATAATTCATATTACTGCAATTTATAAAAAGAGTTAAATAGGTGCTTCTCCAAAACCACTTCCTCCATTAAAACAACCGACTATGGGGTTTGAACCCACGCATAGTTATGTGCAGATGATCTTGTTTATGCTCTTTTAACCAATCATTAATTGAAATCAATTAAGTAGAAAATATGAGGGTCCTTGCAATCATGAGGTTTCGACTCATACAAGGGAATGTGCCCGGTGATTCCCTAGAGCATGATTGTGCACATAACGAGCTGCTCCACCGAGCCTCCTCTACATGGTAAGGCTCCACACCACTCTCAGTTTGATTATCTAGGGCACCATATATTTTACAACATACAGATATTCTCCTTCAAGCTAGAATTTTCTCCTATAGTGCCTTCAGGAACGTTTCTCGGTTTCCCTTACAATCTACTGCGACACATTTTCATAACACCCTCTATGGAAGGATTTGAAGCAAAATTAAAGCAAGAGGTCTCCAACACTATGGTTTCAGTACTGAGGAAGATGTAATTTGATGCCAACGTACGGGTAGGAGGAGTGTTTATATCGAAGAGATGTTAGTTAGGTAGACACCATGTCACCTCCATGTAAGGAGAAGATAAGACCGGAAAGGATAATATTAGCGAGATTTTCCTAGTGTGACTTATCGTCGCGCAAGGATAAGATTTATCCAATTACTTGAGAAGACAAGGGAATAACCACTCGCAACAAGTTTCTATTTGCTGGATACAAGTTTGATAGCTTCACTCTCTCATTTGACTTACAAATTTGATACTCAGATAAGCATGTGCAAAAAGTCACTTTTTCTAAGATACTCATGTTGTTTTATCAGCTAGCAAGAAAGGATAACCATTATCCCATATCACATGCTTTCGAATACCTCCAAATCAGTGGATAAGCATTCACAGTCGACACAAAGAAGGACACAAAAATGCTACGGGCTTGTCTCTAATCCTTCCATGGAAAAGGTGTAATACTAAGTACATTATCATGTATTGCAATTGAAAGAGACATTCTTGTAATTCTCGGTTTACTATGCTTTAATGCACTCGTCTTTGATTATTATTATGATGCTATCTCCCTTCTTCGTACGACTACTCTCCAGTAAATATATTAAAACAATTTAATTAGCCATGCTTTCTTATGATTTCTATAATTGATATCAAAGCTTTTATTCTGAATTCTATATTTTATCACTGTCTTTATTTGGAACACATCAAATGGTATCAAAGCACATTTGAGTCATAGCCTCATAGTTTCCTAGGTACTCACTTTGCTACATATTTTAAAATAGTTCAAGGCTTGGCTCCCTTTGCTAAATATTTTAAAACAATTCAAGTCTTCACTCGAACATCAGAGGTTTCCTCAAACACCTTGGTTCGACAGGAAATCTAGGTTTCACCTTGTTCCATCATCAAGCTCTGTTATTAGGGCTTGGATCGTACACTGCACAAACTCATGCATGACTCACTCACGCAAGTTTCTTAAATAAATAATGAATTCTACTTTTATTTAAAAAGTACCTCTGTAACCAACAAACATTTCTTCCACCACATTCAAATTGCCAACAGTATGCTGGTAGGGGAAAATACTTCTCATAAATTAGATTAACTATGAAGTGGCCAACAAGAAGCCAATGCTCGATAACTAATTTTTCAATTTTTTTAAACTATTCAGACTAGAGGCTGACATGTAGTTCCACATTTAATAGGTGTGCACATTCTCTCACAACTTGGTAGGCTTGCACCATCCAAATTTATGAGCGACTTCGGGCATCCTCCAGCTCATCCACAATTACAATAATAGATATGGTGCCAAAACAGTTAATCCTTCGTTTTATATTATATCCCATTCACAACAATGCATGAAGTTCTCACACAAATAGTGCATGTAGCTATATTATCTCTAGGAAGCAACACTCTTTCTTCTACAAAAAATTATAATAAAATGGAAGTCCATAATCTTACTGAGGTGGATTGGCCCTTAGACCACAACATTGGAACTTGGAGCTACGATACCATTTGTAATATACTCGCTCATCTGAATCTGAGAATTGACTACGAGGCTCTCATTCTTTCAAGTTTTCTTTATTTATAGTTACAATTCAATCATCGTCACTAGTATAATTATTTTTTCATTATATGATCACTATTATTCATGCAACTATACTCATATTCTTAACAATTGAATGACACCAAAAGTAATGAACCATCATACCGCATACTCTTTCTATGCTTACTGGATCCATGATGTGGAATTTTATATTAATTTATAAGACTTGTATGTCAGATCAACCCTTAAGCATAATTTACAATTTGGAGAAAAGAATTAATCATAGCATGCAATTAATAAAAGTTTTTTATGACTCCACACAAGAATTAATGGAACATTTCTTTGAGCCTACTGTAACTAGCATGGCTATGAATCATGATCACAGTCCTAAAGGCATAGTCAAAAGTGTTATTGATATAACTGTTATGAAATAGACAGAAATGTCTAAACTAACCTCATTAGATCCAATTATTATGACACAATAATGCATGGCATAGATAGCCTGAACCATGGGCTATACAATTAGAAGCATTATACCATAATTGTTTCACATGCACCAATGTCTCATGCATAAATATTTTCCAATTTAAACTACAGATGTCACATAACATTAGAGGCATACTACGTTCCTTCACTAAATTTAATGGTGATCAAGTTTAGATTTAATAGATATCTCATGAATCCATGTATGATCATCTCATAAACAAAGTTATTACAAGTAGTTCTACTTATTCATGCAGATTCTACGATGAGTAACATGTCTTAGATAGCTCCTTGAACCAAGTATTAACAACTATCTACTATGCTTCCATCACTAACTCTACACTTGGATGAATTAAGAGTCATATGCATAAGAATTCTATCATTCCCATAAATAAAGATAACACAAACCTCTACACATATAAACTTAACGATTCCACAATATAAAAAGTAAAGAAAAAACATACAATATATCCCATGCAAATGAATCCAACTAGATTAGAAGAGGGAACACCACTTGGAAAACTGAGCACCACCACCCAACCTAAAACTAACTCTTCCTATTCACCCTCGAGCTGAGTTTCTTTCCATGGATGAACTGCCTCCTATTGATCTCTGCAATGGTTATTTAATAACCTCTTTCATGATATGGTTTCCATTAGCGGCGTCCCACTTTTATGGATCTTTTTTATCCATTTTCCTAGGCTTTTGTAAGAAAATCTCGCATTTCTCTCCCATGACGCTTTTCCTCATAAAAGCTTTCCTTTCTCTCCCGCAAAGCTTTTATGTTTTTCTCAATGGATATTTGTGTCCAATCCATCCGGCTTATCTAGAATTGAATCTAGAAGCTTTATCATGAAAGAATTGTCCCTTCCCATTCACCAATGGGATTTGGTGAGAATCTCATCTCTTAGTGTCTTGCTTTTCCATGTGATTAATTATTTTATTTATTTCATAAAGTATTTAATTTCCTTCTTACACATCAGACCTAACTTTTCTCAGCGTAGATTTGCAAATTGTTACACACAAGGGAGGGGTATTACAAAAAGTTCTGGAAAAGGAAACCTTTTAAGATAAAGTTCCCTATGCACCCTCATTCTCCCACACATACCCTATATCACCACACAAGCAAATATTGTAACATTATCCCGATGCACCATCATTTGGATTCGGGACTCAAGTTACTTCACAACGTATTTTTAGATCTTGTTTAGCATATCACAAATTCACTAGGGATAAGCACCAAGATATTTTATTTTATAATTGCGTATTTAATATTAGGGATTAATGGTTAAGATATTTTGATTTAAGGTTAGTTATCTTATTTTATTTTACATTTTTCATATGCTTCGCATATATATTTTGTTATATTTATGTGTAACCCCTGTAGTAGAATTTGAAAATAGCCAAATTAATTTTCATGCATGACATTTATCTATATTGCTCTATTTAATTCATTGCCTATACCCTACATCAAAGTAAATAGTTATTGATTTAGCGTTTGTTTTTCTCTTGGTAACTTTATTTCAAAATATTTCCGCAACTTTTCCTTTTCGACTAACATAAAAAATTATTCAAAATATGAACATGTATTCCCCATCTTATGCACAATAAAAGATCCGCACAATGAAACATAATAAAAATAATAATAGTTTAATATTAATTTCCCTATGCACGCCACGTTATCTTGAAAATACCCCATTCCGCACACAGTAAAATTGCCACATAACGAAACATAATCTTTTTCCCCATTCCTAATATAATATCTCAGCACAGTAATAGCTCCCAACAATGAAACAAATTTTTTTTAATTATTATGTTCTCCCGCACACACCCCATCCTCCACAAAGATTAAATTCTAACACTAATTCTTAGAGTAATAACACACTCTCGAAGCATCTCCGAAACTTCTAGTTTCCATAGCTCTAAAATCATAGCTCTACACAACTTCTCTCCTACACATGTTTCATTCTCTGCACAGTAAAGGCTCTTTAAAAGCAAACCCTTTAAAGTTCCCCATCCACCCTTTTCCCCAACAAAGAAAAACTTGTAACATTATCCCTATGCACCATCGTTCGAATTCATGACCCGAGTTAGTTCTCAAGCTACTTTTAGATCTTGTATAACATATTGAGAATGTGCTAGTGTTAAGAGTCAAGCTATTTTATCTCAAAATTAATTATTTAATCTTAGGCATTAATGGTGAATATATTTTTCAGTTAAACTTAGTTATTTGATTTGATTTTCTATTTTTCGTATGCTTGGTGTATAGATTTTGTTACACTTTTGTGTCGAGATACATTTGAGCATTGACCAATAAGACTTTTGAAATAACCCTTGCACTAGATGCCATGAATTTTTGCTTGCAGAAAATGCATCCTCCAACACACTTTCTTCCATGCATATTTATCAATCATTGATATATAACAATTATTATTATAATATCATAGAGAAAATATTTGATCCATCTTCATACCTCACTACAGTTAAGGGAAATAAGCCATAATTGAAAAGTATGGATTTTAAAACACATGTACATATAAAACCAACATAAAAGATAAGGAACAAGACACAAAGAAAAAAGAGAGAATAATTGATGTTGCTTTGTGAGATGTTAATGGTGAATCTTATGAATTTGTCCATATACTAACTACCTTACGTCTCGTGCTTCCGCTAGTAAGATTTCAATTAATGGGGAAGCCCTATTACTAGAGAAGAACGAATAAATGAATCCCCTTCAACGATCAGCCCTCGTCTATGTAAAAGACACTTCCTCCGCATAATGAGTTGGACATTGGTTTACCCCCGTCTACATAAAGCACTTTAAACTACATGAGTTTTGGCATCATTGGCCAATGTTGTTGCATAACAGTGTCAGTCTCATTGTTGGTGTTACAGCACTCAGCTATGCAATGTTCACTCACAAAATTAGTTTTTTTCCAATTTTTTAAATTATTTGTGAGGCACTGACAAATACAAAATATAAAACGCCCTCAACCAGGGGAATTATTTCCCATCAGAGCTTGATCAACCAATTAAAACATAGAAATAAGATTACCAAAAATTAGAAAATTATGTTTAAATTTACTGGAAATTTTGAAAATTAAACATTTTCTCCAAACTTTAGTTAAAATTGCAATAAAATTGGGAAAATATTGAAATTCAATGCAATTTGACACAAGGCGAATGCTATAGTCCCTGATGAGGCAAAGACTAATAAACACACCCAATAACTATAAATATCAAACATTCCACTTGATAATTATATAAAACTGGAAAAAATATCACCTTTATCTTCATAAGATTCAATAAGATTCAATGTTGCTAGATTTATTTTGAGCATGTTAACAAAGATGTATAAAATCACCCACTCAATAGTTATATCTCAAAGGATTTCCATCGCCCCATCGTTGTTTGCAATTATTTTTATACGTCTTGATCAATCTACTATGGGAAGACATTTTTATTTTAAAATATAAGCATGGTTATTATCTCATCATGTGGAAACAGTCTTTTTTGAAAAATCCATTAACGTATACGTATATATCTATATATATATATATATATTATATATATATATTATATATATATATATATATATATTATATATATATATATATAATTTTTATTATCATAAATCTTGAGTTTTAATTATTGGGTTGTTTCACTGGTCATTAATTTTCAATAAAATTACTTTTTAATTTAATTTGAAAGCTAAAAGAAACTACGACCTTATGCTTGAGCAGCAACCTTTGACGAGCCACGAGAGAGACGCAGTGGCTAGGGTTACCATTGCAAATAGAGTTTGATTCTAATGGAGAGTGGCAAGGGAGGGAGCTCGGCTCCCTCCTACAAAGATGTAGTGGCCAACAAAAGTAAATCACCAACTGGAAATAGTAAACGCGGTGTGAAATACAGAAACAGGGACAATGAAAAGGAAACAGATGGGACTAGAACAAAAGAAAACAACAGCACAAAGGGAAAAGGGGAAGAAGACAAAATTCTGGGTTCAAGAGACAAAAAACAAAAAGGACCTTGCAAAGAAAAAATAGAAATCACTCCTCAAGTAATATTAAATGATCCTGCTTTGTAGGAGCACAGGGAACATATGGTAACCTACGCCATTATCTATAAATTCATGGGACTATGGCCCACTGAAAAGGCTTTACAGATGTGGATCAAGTATCATTGAAAGCCCAAATGAAGCATTGACCTACATCTTGGGTCAAAAGGATTCTTCACAGTAGTGTTCTCTAACATCGAAGATAAAGACAAAATATTCGAAGGAGGACCTTATTTTTTGCTGCAGTAGGTCTCTATATGAGACCTCGGAGAATGAACTTTGTCCTGGAGAGGGAGACTTTCTCTTCAGTTCCTATGTGGGTAACGCTCTACTCTCTACCTCTTGATTATTGGCAAACTGAATCGTTGGCTGCCATTGGCAATAAACTAGGATGCTATGTCAAAGCTTCGGAAGCCATAAGAAGGGGAAATATACCTCCTTTGCTAGGATATGTGTGGAAATGGATCTATCAGGAGCACTTCCGGATGAAGTTAACCTGGAAGTTTTTTATGACGAATGGGTGCAGACGATAGACTACAAACATATCCCCTTCAGATGCCGAAGATGCCATGAACATGGGCATTTGTTAAGAGACTACCCTCTCAGCAAAGAAGATAACAAAGAAAAAATTAATACAACAAAGGACACTGAAAGCTTTCAGAAAGTGGCTAGTAGAGGAAGGGGAGGAAAAAAGGGATCAAAGCAACAACATGTAGAGGGGAAAAATGGTAGTCACAATAAATTTCAAGTGGTAGAAGAGCCTGAAGAAATCACAAGAGAGAATCAATTTCAGGAGAATGATGCTAAAGAAAAAGAAAAAAAAGAGGACACAAATCATTCTCCAAACTTTGACTCTAAAAAAAAATCCATGAGATGTGAAACAGAAATGGAAATGGACCAGGAAATGACCCATAGTGAAATAGATTTGGAAGATCATGAACTATAAGAAATTTTCGACAAGGAAAACTTGGATCTGGAAGGATTCCTGATGCAAGGAACCAAAGGAGGAATATATTCTCTACCTCAAGAAGAATGCAATAGAATACAACAGTTGTTCTTATGGAAAACTCAGGAACGAGGACTGGAGAAGGGTAAAAACATCCACAAACAGGAGCACAGATGGGTGAAAACAATGAAATTAAATCCAGGATTAGCCACCAGAAATCCAGGAAGGAAGAGAGGTAGGAAAAAGAAAAATGAGCTCCTAATGGAGTGTGGAAAGCTAATGATCGATTCGAGTAAGATGAAAGATCTAACCAGTTACTCCTTTACAAATCTTTAATTATAAAGTTCATATCATGGAATATCAGAGGTCTAGGTAGTAAAAGAAAACAAAGAATGCTACGTAATAGAATAAAACTAGCAATGCCGGACATAATATTCATTCAAGAAACAAAATGCTCCATTCAGAAAATAAAACAAATCCATAGCAAATGGCTCAGTAAATTTGAGTTTTGAGAAGTCAAATCAGAGAACATAGCTGGAGGCATTCTCACTTCTCAGAACCCCCAAAAAGTCATCATTGTAGATGCAGAGGCAATGAGAAATTACTTATCAACTATCATTCAGCCAATGGGGATGTCTGAGACCTTCCTTGTTACGAATGTCTATGGTCCTTAGAGAATAGATGAGAAGCTTAGATTCCTAAACTCCCCGGTAGATCTCAGAAGCAGACGTAAAGAAATCTCCTGGGTCATTGGAGGAGACTTCAACATGATGAAATCTCTTTTCGAAAAAAAAGGAGGCATCCAAATCCTCAGTAGAGATTCAGTAGGATTCCATTCTTTCAAAGCAGACATGAAAATGGTTTACTCTAAAACGCATAACGGTCCTTTTACTTGGATCAACAAAAGAGAAGGTAATGCTCAGGTTGCCTCCAAGTTAGACATAATTTTTATCTCCGAGAAGCTGATGCTCACAAATACAGAAATATCTGTGAGTGTTCTCCCATTTGGAGGCTCTAATCACTAGTCGATTCAATTACAAATCAAGGGAATTGATGCTCCTAGGAACGGACCCTTCATATTTGAGAATATATGGCTCTCCCACCTAGATTTCATCAGCAAAATTGAAAAATGGTGGTCCGAAGATCTACAGGTTCATGGCACCAAAATGTTCCTCCTCCATAAAAGACTAAAGCACATAAAAATAAAACTCAAAGAATGGAACAAGAAGGATTTTGGTAACGTTTTTGTAAACAAAAAATCAGTAGAGATCAAAATGCAGGAACTAAACCAAGAAATGATCACAGATGGTTTTGATAAAACCAAAAGTGAGCAAGCTGAAAAACACAACCTTGATTGGGAGAATTTATGCAAATAGGAGGAAATCTTTTGGAGACAAAAGTCTACAGTTCAATGGCTCAAAGAAGGTGAATGAAACACTAGTTTTTTCCACCGTTCCACCATATCCAATAGAACGCGCAATAGAATCTCCTCAATATTGAATGAAGATGGGGAGCTTCAGACCTCTCACAAGAATATTCAAGCTGTGATGGTTCAACATTTTAGAGGCATCACAAATGAAAATAATCTAGACAGAGACCAACACATCAAGAAAATTATAAAGAATATTCCCAGGATGGTGTCTAGAGAAGATAACTTTAACCTGAACAAACCAGTAACTGAAGCAGAGGTCAGTACAGTTATCAAAGATATGCAGAATGGCAAAGCTCCAGGTCCAGATGGTTTTAATGTTTACTTTTTCAAAGCTCGTTGGAATGTTGTTAAACATGATATTTTGGATGTGGTAGAGGAATCCAGAAGAAGCAGATCCATTCTGAAAGCCCTTAACACCTCCTTCATCTTTGTGATCCCCAAACAGGACTCAGCCATGACTCCTTATAGGTTCAGACCCATTGCTTTATGCAATGTAGTTTATGAAATTATTTCCAAGATCTTGGCCAACAGACTCAAACCTCTTCTTCCTTCTTTGATTTTTGGGGAACAGTCTGGTTATGTTGAAGGAAGGCAAATCCTGGATAATATTATTTAGGCCCACGAGGTTGTTCACTCACTCACTAGAAAAAGGCAGGCTGGTACGATCATGCAATTAGACATTGCAAAAGCATATGACAAGGTGAACTGGATTTACATCAAAAAGGTCCTTTCCGCTTTTGGGTTTGATCATGACTCGATCAGATGGGTTATGGCTTTGGTTACTTCCCCCAGCTTTTCAATTCTGGTGAATGGCTCACCCTCAAAGATCTTCACTCCTTCTAGAGGCCTCAGGCAGGGAGACCCACTCTCTCCCTTTCTTTTTATCCTCATGATGGAAGGATTGGGCCGAACCATTAAAAATGCTAAATTCTTAGGAAAGATCAAGGGCCTCCAATTAATGGAGAACGACCAAGCCTTGACTCATCAACAATTTGTGGATGACACCATGCTGCATGGTATCGTACAGTCAAGGAAGCTACAATGTACAAAAAAATCTTAAATGACTTTTCCTTGGCTTCATGTATGGAAGTCAATCTCTCCAAATCAAAAGTTTTTTTCTTTAAAACTAACATTGCTATTGAAAGGAACATCTCCAAAATTATGGTCTTCCAAAGGGAGGTCCTCCCTTCAAAGTATTTGGGAATCACCCTTATGGATAAAGCAATGCACAAAAGTATCTGGGAATTGGTGCTCAACAAGATGCAAGACAAGATCAAAATATGGACTTTAGAGCGTTGAACCTTGTTGGCAGATTGATTTTGATGAAGGCAATTCCTCAATCTATCCCTATTTTCTTTTTATCAGCCCTGCTAGCTCCCAAAGGGGTCTTACAGTAATTCAGGAACATTCAGAGAGACTTTCTCTGGGGCAAGGAGGAAACCAGAAAGAAATGGGCCCTTGTTTCTTAGGATAAAATCTGTAAACCCAAAAGTCATGGAGGCCTAGGCTTAGACGATCAAGAGATTCTAAGTAATGTTTTAGGAGCCAAACTTTGGTGGAGATGGGTTAAAGAACCAGGGGCGCAATGAGCTAAAACCTGGAAAGAAAAATATGCAAGCTCGTGGCAAACAAGTGATCTTATCAGAATGTCAAGGAACATAAAAGGCTCTCACATCTGGAATAAAGCCTAGGATAATAGGAGCCTAGTACAAAACAACAACTTCTAGGAAATCAAAGTAGGAGAACAAGCTCTCTTTTGGGAAGATAAATGGCAACAAGAACCACTGTTGTTAAGGGAGGACTTTATGAGCATCAAGCAGGAAACGAATTTCCAATGATTAATAAAAGTTATGGATTTCTAGAATCTTCCTCATGACACTAAGAAATGGAGAAGCTAGAGGAAAATAGAACGTAGATGGGATGGCCCCATAAAAGCAAAAACAAAAGAACTCATGAACATATTAGTACATAGAAAGATCTTGGTTACAGATGGGAATGATCAATTAAGATGAGGCGAAAACAAAGGAGGCATCTTTAATATCAAGGAAACAAAAAGAATAACCCTTAACCTAGATCCCTGCATTTTGGCTAAGTCCTGGCAAAAACTTTGGAGCCACCAAGGATGGATGAAGATCAAACTGTTTATTTGGTTAGTTCATCACAAGAAAATATTAACTTGGGAAAACATTCAGAAGGGGGGGGTTATGGGGCCTTCTAGATGCCAATTATGTGAGGCTCAGGATGAGACAATGGAGCATATTCTCAACAACTGCACCTATACCACCTGGTTGTGGGATTCTTTCAACATCATTTTTCAACAGACAGACAAAGAAAAAGGTAGCATTATTAACACCTTGAACAAGTGGAGAAAAAACTTTTCAGAGTATGAGATCCTTAATTTGGCCTGGACCTTTGCACCAAGCTTCATTATCTAGAATGTTTGGAAGGAAAGGAATAAAAGATTTTTTAGGGATGAAAAAACTACTCCTCTTTGCCTGATGGAATTGATCTTAAAGAAGATTAAGGAGATCGCTTCCACCAATGTGCATAGTGATCCCTTGAATCCTCCCACTGCGATTGAATTGAGAACTCTCAAGCAGCTGGGAATGCATGAGATCATCCACAATGGTCTTAGCAAAAAAGAAAGAGTGTTGGAAAGGGAAAAGGAGTTCTGGCATCCTCCACCAAAAGGTTATTTGGAATGCAACATTGATGGGGCTTCAAAAATCAACCCGCGAATAGCAAGTTATGGAGGTGTGTTAAGAGATGAAGAAGGAAAAATAATTTTTACTTTCCATTGTCATTTAGGCAAAGCCACCAGCAACATGGTTGAATTAATGGATTTGGATCAATGTCTAGAGCTTTTTAAACTAAATCATAGCTCAATTGTCCTCATCGAAGCAGACTCCAAGATTTCTATAAATGCAGTTAAGAAAATTAGCTATGGGATAGCGCCTAAAAGGGTCTCAAAACAATGGAGACTTATGCAAGTGTACCAAAGAATCCAAAAACATCTCCAGAGTCTACGAATGATTATCTTCAATCATGTTCAAAGGAAGGCCAATAAACTTGCAGATCTACTGGCCAACCAAGGAGTGACTAATCCAGATTGCAGGATCGAAATGAAATGGTAGGAGATGCCTCCAAGTAGACTAAAAGCTCTCCGCAATGCTCAAGCCGCAGAGGAAAAGAAAATTTTTGATTATTGGGCACGAGGAGTAGGCTATGATTAAAGCTCTTTATGCCTGTTCATACTCATTATGATGGTCAGCTCCTTGAAAAAGGGCTTACTCTGCTTGGTGATAACTTCCTTTGGGGTAAGGGAACTTATCTCCTTCATTTCTTGAATGGCAACACAAGGTTTTATTTACAGTTACAGAATGTTTCGGAGGCGAGCTCCATTATCAGTTTCAGCAAGATGAAAGGTTGGATCGCTCCCTCAAAGGAAATTCCACAACACTTTTCTTTCGGATTGGAAAATAAGGTGTTAAGCGGTTTTCTTATGATCACAAGGCTGATAAATGGTAAGTGGTTTTGGTTCATTGAGAGCGATTCCACTCAGATCTCAACACGTGGCAAGGGTGGGGGTCATCTTAACATCCTTCATCATGCCTTAAAGATATTGCATCTTGTCTCTCCGATATCTCTCCGAGCTGTCCTTTTTTTGCGGTGGCAATCAACGGTTAGATCTGGTCAGGCTAGTATGTGGGGCCGCGAGTTTGTTCAATCTTTGCGATTTAGTGATGGGAGGTATCACAGATTTTGACTTTGGGTCTACTTGTAATTGTGGGGACAATTTGATCGGTTAGCTGGTCCTTAGTTTGTTTAGCGGGTCACATCTTTGACAATACGATCCCATTGGTTTCACAGGCCTTGAGATATTCAGGCCTTTTGTACTTATTGTAGCTTTACTTTTGGGTTATTGAAATTGAAGGAAAGTCTCTTGCTTTAGCAAAAAAAAAAAAAATTTAAAGCTTTTCATTTCGTTTATGTAGTTATTCGGATAGAGAGAGATAATTATAAAAAAATAAAATAAAATTATGCTTCAATTCACATTTAAAATTTTTGATTGTTGTAGTTTTTTTTAGATAGAAAGATAAATTATAAAAAAATGTATAGTTGTTATATAACATAATTCCTATCTCTACCACTAAGAAATTGACCATGAAAAAACAAGGTCAACATTTCATCCATAATACTTTCTGTAATTGAAATACACTTCCTCCACATTCCACACACAGAACGTCACTTCCACCCATCTTCCTTCTAGATATCGTTTTTGTTTTTATTAACTATTGTTGTAAAGCCCGCTGATACTGTGGTACTAGAAGGTTGTGCTATCTTTTAGGGGAGTAATCTGTGCTCTCTTCAAAATGGGTTTGCTTCATGTGTAGCAGTTATGGTTTTAACGCTTTAAAAAAACTCTTGTATGCATTGTCATTTTCCTCATGCAAAATGGAGAATCGTACTTCTCTAATGTTTGTAATGTCTAACTCTTACAATTATATGGTCCACGTGTTTGTTTGTGATGTCTAACTCTTACAATTATATGGTACACGTGTTTGCTAATAATATATAGCTCCATATATTTATTTGTCCATAAAATTGTGATTATGTTGTCTCCGCCTTTCAAACATTTGTTGCTTCTAATGTTATTTTAGAGGTAAATGATGCAAAATATGACATATGCTAAACGTATTAATGAAAGATTAGAATTACATTATTACTAATGTTTTTATGATTTCACGCAATGTTTTTTTTTTCCTAGTAAAAAATGTAAGTGATTTTAGTAAAATGATGTAACTTTATTGTGTAAAGTAACAATTGCGTCGAGGCTTTCATTGTGCAGAGTTACTCTTCACCCCACACAATGAATGCCTCACATGAACATGGGCATCCATGTTGTTCCCTTTCTTATATCCTTAGTGAATTCATATGTAACCATAGTTTACAAATTACATCAAAAATCCAAACCTTAATTTCGATTGTTACTCTTATTCTGATTTTTTTCGAAGTAATTTCTATCATTGAGCAATGTTTGGATCATATATTTTGGGTAATAACAATGTATCTAGAAAAGCAATCAGATAAAATCAATTTTTTGGAAAAATATGACCCAGATTATCCACAGTATCTTTTCATTATGTCGATGTTTCGAATCCCAAAGGGGATCCATCATCAGGACAGAAATTGATAGATTGAGAGAATAATTTGCCGATCATAATAAATAAATAAATGGATACTATTAAATTAAAGTAGAAGCCGACCAATTTATAAGACTAAAATTTTTAGATATATTATTCAATTATATTTGTTCTATTTCATATTTTAATTTTACCTATTAAGAAATACTAAATATTAAAACTAACTAATTCTAATAAATATTATAAGATTATTATTTAATTTTTTTTTATTTTATTCATCTTTCCTCGTTCTCCCATGTTATTTTATTCAGCTCATAAACTATTCACACTATAATAGATTCTTCCTTTGTGGTTGTGTTGTGGCCAGCAACAACCCCCCTTCTTATTTAGTTTTATTACTAATACTAAATAAGTGGGGACCCTTATTCAAAAAAATTTAGCGCTTGTATTCCTTTTTTGAATAAAACTTACTATCATAAACTTAGGGGAATACCCAAAAAATCTAAAAAGACTTAAGTTTTATGATAAGTTCGAATAAATCCACTTTCTCAATAAAGAGCGTCGCATCACAAAAAGGTAATAGATGCTTTCCTACAAGCGGAATTCTAAGATTGTGACATCGCGATGCAAAATTATACACTAAAAGATACTCATCACATTGCATGCCTAAACTATCACTTAAGGTGAAATGCCTCATACTGCCGATATGTGATAACGAGTCTCGCAAATCGCATTTCGCAGAAAACATGTTAATGGATGATTTCCACACGCAACCAAGTAGCGATATTGTGATCTGTGTTATTCCGAAGCAAATCACAAAATCGCCTTATTGTAGATCTACAAGGCTCGTTGTCCAAAAAAGCTTTTCCATAAACCAATGCCCAGTTATGCGTGTTAATGTTAATTAATGAGTTAGTTGGCAATCATTAATCAAGCATGGTTTTGATCTGATCGAAGAGCCATTTCATGTAGGGCGATATATTTTATATGTTTTCGGCATTTAAAGCTTTCCCGTCACCTTTTCCTTATCATTACTCTTGCGTCATTTGTAAACTACAGGAGCGAAGAGCAGAGAAGTATACATAGCAGTGTTCAGGATATTATGGGAAAGAAAGGTAAAGCTTCGAGTTCTAAAGATAAAGAGATGACGCCCTTGTACACAGACACCACTTGTAACAAAAATGTTGGTATTCTACTTGGGAAGGCATGTACAGCCTACTTGAGGGAGAAAATCCCAAGATAATGGAGGTTACAGCTACTGCAGGCTCACATGGGTCTTCTAAGGCGTCAATTATAGAATTATCATGTTCGTTCTTGCACTGGATAACAACGAGACCCAAAATTCTTCCATACACGGACACTACTAAATGGGTACTGGATAATGCTGATATCACAAAAAGAGAATTTAAAGCTCAGAACCAAGAACTCACGGAGTCATTATTTCCACAAAATTTAACCTTTATATCCTCTAACAAAAAACATGCAAGAGGCAAAAATCGCACCAGGGAAGCCTGGATCGAGAAATGGAGGCAGTTTCCGATGCACGATTAGCGCTTAATCGTGCATCGCCAGGCAAAACCCCTCGAAAAGGAAAGCCTCTAATCACTCAATCGCTTGTAAGCCCGAAAATTGTAGGAAAATGTGCTAAAGGCGAAAAGTAGAACTTGAACTCTAAAACTAGTGGTATTTATCAAGGATATTCGCATGTGATATGTAAATATTTACCAAATGTACAGCACCTACAAACAAGCTGGAGACAGAAGGCTCAAGAGAGAGCAGAGTCCATCAAAAGGTTAACCAAGATAAGTTGGGATTCTTACTGGACATACTTGGTAAAACCACAAAGCCAATGCATGACTCTCAAATGTATCATTAACTCTGCTGAGAAGATGGCGCCAACACTTGCCAATTTCATTTTCATAGGATAGTTAAAGTCGGAAGTTGGCCAGCCAACTCTCCTCAAGAAAATGTTGAACGCTTGTGACTATAAGGAACGGATACATAGATAGTTAGTTGTCAGTTTTAGTTTTAGATTCAGTTTTAGTTTTAATTTTGCTTTACATTTTCCTGAAATGAGGACGGTCATTTAAAATGCATCATACATTTTTGTAATAAGTTATTTTTATATTTAGCTAGTAGTATTTAAACCCTTCTCATGCATTTAGAGAAGGGTCCTGAAATTTGTGAAAAAACTGTCCTCGGAACATGCACTTTTGCATTCTCCGAGGATGTTTTGATGAATGAATGGAACAAGATTTATTGATATCTGTGTTTAATATCTACTATTGATGTGGCACTTTTGTACTCTTAGTAGATGTTGGATTAAGAAGAGATAGATCATTATTGCTGAAGCTCATGAGTAGAACAAGTTATAAATGGTACTTTTATCTCTTAACTATTTTTTCTTACGTGTTAAGGTGATATTCATGTTTATTTATTTATATATGAATGCTTGAATGATTGAGTTATCATTTGGCACTTCTGTACGGTGATAGCTATTTATTTATGCTTAATATATGAGTAACTTATTATGCGATATGCTTTCCACAACTGTTTCACCTAACTTTTTATACAAAATGGTTTATATTCATTGAATTCTTTTCTCATAGGAATTGAATGATCTTTATTACCAATTGCCATTTGAAATCATTTTAGATCACATAACTAAAAGACTAAATCCTAGGTTAGTTTTAGAATTAGATATTTTTGTTCATTAGATTACAGTTACATTAGATTTAGAATAAAAATATTTTACTTAGAAATTATTAGAAAGGAAATATCAATTCTCAACACATGCACATATAAATTGGCAAACTGGTCCCATATCCCCTGTCAGACCCACTATACCAAATGAAAAAGGAGCTGCTAACCAAGGTCCGGACCGGGTGAGTATCCCCCTTGTTTTAGACCCGATTTTCAGGGCTTCAACAGATTTGGCGCTAGAAGGAGGGCCCCGAACTGTGAATGGAAAGTAAGTCTAAATCTAAATACCATTCTGAGATTAAATTTCCCTCACCATCTCCCCCGACTTCTCCATCACATTTAGAATCTTTAAATCTTGAGCAAGAAGTCGAAAAAACAACAACCACTGCCATAAACTCCAACATTTCAGAGAAATCTACTATTGAACCTCCTGAAGTTGAATCTTTGATCCATAAACTTTAGCAATTTTCTATATCACCTCAAAGATCTGAAAAATCTCAAGGTAGTGTGACTTCGCAATATAACCCTACTCACCCTCTTACAAGATTGAAGAGTGAAAACTTTGGTATTGAACCAACTGAGTTACCTCTACCTACAAGGAAGAGAGCAAGGAAATCACCAAAGGGGTCTGATAGTGAGACTCTTTCATCATCATCATTTATCTCAACCTCTCCAAAGTGAAGTCAACCATCCACCCCTCCACTTCAGATTATTGTCCACCAGTCCACTAGGACTTCCACATCCCCTTCTCAATCATCTGGAACTATAATATCCTCATCTTCCCAATCACAGGGATCATCTTCTGTGCTTTCCTCTATTAGTAGTTCAACGATGGCCCAATCTCCATGGAATAACCCAGGGGCAGTCTTAATGCCTGCTCCCTTGAGTCAAATATCGACCCATCCTAAAAAATGGTTGCCTAAGTTCAATCCTGAAACATGCATGCTAGCAAAAGAACATATAAATAAATTTATGTTATCTATAAATCTCAATGGGTTTACTAATGAAGACGTTGTTGTTTGGCTCTTTCCTTACACTTTGCAAGGAGCAGCTGAATCATGGTATTTTTCATTACCATCTGGATCTATCACTAGTTGGGATATTTTCCAACAAAAATTCCTAACTAAGTTCAGTGATGACAAGTCTACTGTGACACTGATCAACGACCTATCTAACCTTAGAGCTGAGTCAAAAGAACCTGTCAAAGATTTCAACTCACATTTCAATAAACTGTTGAACAAAATTCCTATTGCTTTCGAGCCTAGCGAAGAAGTTCGAAGTGAATGGTACATATCGGCTCTACCATCAAACATAGCAATCTTCATCGATAGGGCTAACAAAACAACTTTAGCTGACAATATGAAGGAAGTTTTAGCCTCCTGCTCATAGCAGGTATTCATCTTTCATGATCGAAATTTCTACATACCAAATATGTCATACTTTGCATGCTGCAATGTTCCATATTTGCTACTGAGGCCAAAGAAGTGTCCATGAGAGTGTGCTAGTCTAAGTGCCTCTGCTGTATTCCAATTTTGATGAGTTATTCCATTTTTGAAGAATTTTCAGTTAGAAGTAGGTCCAAACAGCTTAATCTTGGTCTCCCTAGGTTTCAATTTCCTATTGTAGAATATAGAGAATCATTATCTGTCCAAACAGCTTAATCTTGGCAGATTCTTAGATAGATATAGAAGCAAGGGTGCTCAACAGCCTAATCTGAGCCCTTGGATGAAATAAGTAGAGATGTAGATAGGAGGCTAGTAAAAAAGAAAAAGTTGAAAAGTTGGGTTTGCTAGTTCAAGTGCACCCAAACCAAAAGAGCAAAAAATGCTAGGTAAAGTAGGCTGGGTAAGTACTTTTGTGGTTGCAGAAATCAAGCTACGTGATCCATGTCATGTTTTCAAGTGTTATATTTATCCAGATCACAGTTTTGAGGCACTGTTTCATTTTGATCAGATTAAGCAAGGCATCTCTAACTCCTCCTTCTTCTCATTTCCCAAATCACTCACCAACATCCCCTTGAGGACCTTGGGATCTACCCAACCAGTCCTGTTTTCACTCCATCCTTGTTAAAAACCATGTTGACATCTGAGTTGACTTAGTGAAAAGAAGCCACATTTCTTGTGTAAAATTAATCTTTACACAATCCATTCATTTACCTATGCTTAAGTTTCCATTCTATAAACTTAGCATGCATCCCCTCCTTTGCATTCCAAAGACCTCATATTAACATCTAACCCTATTATCTAGCTCCCTCAATCATTTCCCCTACCCCTATTCTACAAGAAACTATATAAAAACCCCAAAAACACTAAATATTCCTCCCCATGGCAA